>OZ023321.1:43390706-43508206 GCA_964007375.1 Ophion obscuratus | reverse complement strand
TGTTGTTTATGATCTCGTCCCAAAAAACCCACGTTTCGATTATCCGAACTTTTGATTATCCGAACTAATTGGGACCGAGACTAGTTCGGATAATCGAGGTTCTACTGTAATTGTGATGTCTAAAAGGAATCGAAAACTCACGGCGGCAAATATCCAAGCGCAGTTTGTCGAAAGTCGTGGAAAAAACATTTCAATTACGACGATTAAGAGCGTGCTGTCAGCGAGAGGAGGTTTTTTCGACGAGACCAAAGTATAATATGTAAATAAAAAAATTAATTATATTATTATCATGGTGTTGAGATCAATCGAGTTCCGACCGGAAATAAATTTAAAAAAAATTTCACAAAAAAAATCTGAAAACATTGTCATGAACTCAACAAAAAGTAACGCAACTTTTTACCATCTTGAGGTTTTGTTGTAAACCTCGTCGTTTCCGTACTCCGGAGCAATTTTCATATTGTATATTTTTATCGAAAAAACGAAATATTTTTGGGAAAAAAATCGCAAATTTTTTTCTACAAAACGAAATTGAAGCTTAGGCTTCCCCTTTTATGATTTTAATAGGAGAAATGCATGAAAAAGATTTTTACTGTAAACGGGGTCCACTCACAAAACAACAAAAAAACGACAAAAAATTGTCGTTTTCAAAACTGGGTGCCAAGTGTAAAAAAAAATCATAAAAATTTCTTTGATAAGCCAAAATGTAGGTAAATCCCCCCCTTTAAAATGCCGTTGGTCAAATTGGCCTAGCCCAACTACCGGCGAAATGGCATAAAGAACCGTTCGGGCAGTTTTTCCAACTCTTGTCCGGAAACTTTCCGCCGGTAGTGTATATACACGCACACATATACAGGGTGATTCATAATAACCTGTACAACCGGATTTGGCGGGTTCAGCGGGGTACCACGAGTATAACTGTCAAGGCTTTTTTGTCTCCGTCAAATAGTTTTTGAATGGGAGCGATTCCAATTTTTGCGCTTGAAGGATTGTTGTAGGGCTGCAGTCTGCCCTTGACGACGACGCCACTCGAGGGCCCGGTCTGAGCGCGAGAAAAGTAGCAGGTGACGGCAAATTAGATAGGCATCTGTCTTGCTTGGCCGGCGAATTTTACGTTTCGCGTATTGTCTGATATTATTTTCTGTCATCTTGGGTACGCATGTTCAGAGCATGAGACCGTGCGACTGGGCGTGACTTGTTTTTTCGGATGTCCTCGATCCTTATTTCTCGCACCAAGAAGACTAGAGGTAAAGAGTACGAACGCAGTGTTGAAGAAACGTCCATGGAAATCCAGATGAGAAGGGTGGCGCTGCTCTCCACCGAACCGAATTGAAATCAGGAACGAACCAGTGCCGTACAACATGCAGAAAGCACCCTTTGCTACTTCATATGCAGCAATGATTTGATCAAATTAATTGTAAAAACAGTGCCGTACGATATGCAAAAAGCACCCTTTGCTTCTTCATATGGAACGGTAATTTGATCAAATTAATTGTGAAACCAGTTGGTGCAGGAAATTTCTATATATTAGATAGATAGAAGTCTTATATAGATAATATAGATTGTTTTGGAGAATAATAACGAAATGTGTAAATTTAGTTAAAATGTTTCTTTTCATTGCAGAAGCAGTAACAAACAAAATTTATTTATAGACACAAGAAAATTCATGAGAATTTTGAATCCGCCAGACAAAACTTTTACAAATGACCAGACATCATGATACGCTATACAGATAAATAATAATAACGCAATACAGAAATGAAGTCAGTATATTTTTGTTTTCGTTGTGGGAGTACTAACAAACAAAATTCATTTATGAACACAAGAAAATTCATAAGAATTTTGAATCAAGACATAACTTTTACAAATTACCACACATCACATTCACATGTTATGATATACTGTACAGATAAATTGATCTCACACATTTTATTTTTTCCGCTAGATCGCGCTAGAAAGGGTCCTCCCATGACAAGATAATAGTTTATGACTCTGACAAAATTCATAATAATTTTGAATCTAGATAAAACCTCTACAAATTATCACACATTATAATACGCTGTACAGACAAAGAATAACAACTAAATACAGAAATTAAGTCAATATGTCTTTCTTCGTTGCGGAAGCAGTAACAAACAAAATTTATTTCTAGATACAAGAAAATTCATGAGAATTTTGAATCCAGATAAAGCTTCTACAAATGATCACACATCATATTCACATATTATATATGCTGTACAGATAAAGAATAATAACGAAATACAGAAATGAAGTCAATATGGTTTTTTTTTGTTGTGGAAGCAGTAACTAACAACATGCATTCATAGACACAAGAAAAATTGATAAGAATTTTCAATCACGATTGAGGTTTTGCAAATTGTCACACATCATATTCCCACCGATGATACGCTGTACAGATAGAGAATAATAACGAAGTACAGAAATTAAGACAATATATTTTTTTTCATTGCGGGACCAGTAACTAACAAAATGCATTTATAGACACAAGAAAATTGATACGAATTTTGGATCACATCATATTTACACTGATGATACGCTGTACAGATAGAGAATAATAACGAAATAAAGAAATTAAGACAATATTTTTTCTTCGAGTGGATGCAGTAACAGAATTTATTTATAGACACAAGAACATTCATAAGAATTTTTTAATCCAGATAAAAGTTTTACAAATGATCACACATCATATTCCCATATTATGATACTAAACGTTGCACAGATAAAAAATAATAACGAAATACCGAAATTCAGTCGATATGTTTTCTTATCGTTGCGGAAGCAGTAACAAACAACATTTATTTATAAACATCAGACAATACATAACACTCCTTCGATAGTTTTCACCGCAGATCACGATAAATATATTTTACACCGAGACACAATTATTTTTTATTAATCGCGAAATTCGTTAGTCCGCACGGTCCGCTCACGCTTTATTCCAACATGGATGACAAGCGGGAATCATCGATGAGGGATGGCGTCGGTTGCGTTCTTGTCGCTCAGTTCATTTCGGTTCGGTGATGAGCACTGACGCACGCGGTGAAACCACCAACCACTAATAACTGGATTTCCGTGAACGCTTTTTGATCGTGATCGCCGTAAGCGTTCGTACTCCTTAGCTCTAGTCTTCTTGTGTCGCACTTTCGTTCTCTTTTATTTAATGAGCGTCTCCTATCGCCTATCCCTCATTAATAAATATCTATCTTCTCTCTCGTCCACTTTCATCTTTGCGCATACTTTTGTTTTTCCGTTCATTCCCTTTCGTCGATTCTAACAAGGAACGCCACTTTGGTGCCCGCCTTCGATTTTAATGAACCTCATGTCCATGAAAGAGCGCTGAAAACGATCATACGCTTACGCTATAACTGGAAAAACAGATGCACATGCTGAAACCCTTTTCAAATAGAAATAGTTTTCACATGCGCCATTTTATTTCGTCTCGGAAAAAAATATTTTTTTCTCGAGATTTGTTAACCCTTCATTGAGGCACTAGGTAATGTTGACCCGGACAAATTTGCAATAAAATGCTCACTTTTCTATAAACGAAAGTTTTCCATCATTTTTTACAGCAATTCAATTTTACATTTTCCGAACTTTAATTATGCAGGCGTATTAAGAAATGTTTAAAGTGTATCCCGAATTTGTTTCAATAAGAACCGACCGATGAGTTGTTAAGGGCAGGTGGATGAAGTACTACCCGGGTCCAAATGACCCAGTGTGTCAAAGTCGTGGCCAAAGGTAAGTGTGTCAAGGAAGGGTTTCGTTCTCGATGCAAAGTTGTAGGGAAAAAGACAAAAAAAAATGCCCATTTGAAATGTTTTCATTTGAAAACCTCCACGTGGTACGCTTTTGGTACTGATAATACGGCGATAGAAAATTTGTACATTTTTTTAATTTTGAATAAAGAATTTTTATTCGAGGTTTTTTTCTCAAAATTTGATGAGTATTAAATGCCAAATTGTAAGGAAAATAATGTTTTTATCAGCTTAATAATAATTAAATTAAATTTAAGGAACAATAAACGTGCTCTTAAAAATGTTTTAAAACTGATCGATCCGGAAAGAAACGCATGATCGGATCGATTTGGAATTTTACAGGGCTCTTAGGGATACAATTGAATTAAAAAAAAGCCGCAAACATTAGTACTTATAACAAGATTTGCGAAGTAGCGCAGGGTATTCTAAAAATCAAGAAAAGGTAATTTTTTTACTTTTTGAAATAAATGGCGAGCATGGGAAAAAATATTGCTCCAAAACAATAATCGGGCCTCAAAGGGAATTTATTGAAGTGTCAGCAACTGCCGGTCGATTTGCTGTACAATGATTAATTCTCATACTTCATGGGATATTCATGATCAGAGACAAGAGGGCGAGCTTTCATTCAGCGACTGATATTACAGCAACTAATTGTCGTACCGAGCCAAAACAAACCCAACTGCACCTAAATAATAAGTTTCAATGACCCTGATATGGATTTAGTCGAAAAAAAATATTCTGAGCCCAGGGACAACTTGAGAGAAAAAACAATGGGAATATTTTTGTTTCCTTATATTTCTTTTGCTTGGGCAATGAATGTTACCAAAAAAATAAAATTTCAAAATCACTAAAAAAAGACTATTTTTTTCTAATTTTCTGCACCTTTAATTACATTAAGCGCAAAAATTAAAGGATCACTTTTTCTTCGTCGAAACATTGCCCTTCTTCGGACAGCCGTATCGGGGTTGTAAATAATCGAAAAAAAAGGATTTTGCAGCGTTAATTGTCAATTTCAGAACGCTTATGTTCATCAAGTTTTATGAACTTTATTCAACCAAAAAAATGGTTGGTAAGCAAGAAAAACGGGAATTCAAAAAATTATACCAATTTTGCGGGTTACATAGGGAACAGACATTTTTGTAGAGAAAATCCGTTTCAACCATTTGAAAGCGTATATCTTTTTCGCTTATTTTATTTTTTCGAACGTCTGTGCGATTTTTATTCACCTCGTTATCACTGGCCAAATGAAAAACATGCATTTCTTTATTTTGGACAATTATAACTCTGGTCCAAATCATCGTACACCATTCATAATGACATCGTTTGAAAGCTTGGATTTTTTCTATAAAACATAGGATTTGAAATATTTTACGTATTATTTTTAAATACCGTGAAATCGATTTTTAAAAATGTGCAAAATGCCGACTTTTACACTTTTCGGCTATTACATAATACCGTTGCAGCCAACGCACAGGGCTGTAAGTTTTCTACGTTTTCTTAAAGCTAAGGGTACATAGGAACATTCCACCAAAAACCAGGCCGCTGCATGTAGGCCTTCATGCTGACCTGAGGCTTTAAACTTCGTGAAAATTGAGATACGGCCATTTTAACGCGGAGTCTAATTTCTCGATTTTCGACAAACGATCAGGAAAATTCACCAATTACCTCTATAGTATTCCCGTTCAAGGGGAAGTGAGCGGACATGGCAGCGATGGGGATTTTTATTTTTTCAGTTTTGATAAATAATAGAATGTTAATTGCAAAAAATTAATGCTAAGCAAAAAATAATGTTTGGCAATTACGCTAGACGAACAAAAAAAAACTCGACTTTGGGACACGGCATTTAAGGGGTCAAATTAAGAGAAATACGGCATTTGACTTTTTCCTAGGCACAGGTTTAACTAGTTCGTGGAAACATGAAATATAAACAATCTACTCTTTCCAGGTGCAAAAGAGCGACTTAAGTTTGCCTCGACTCCGGAACCTTATTTAAGGTGTCATATTAAGGAGGCCTATGTGTGCTAAATTTGTCTTATTTCATTCAAATTGAATGCAGTGCATCTATCGGCTCTCGGTGCGGGATGCACTCTGCACAGATTTTGACTTAGAAAAACATGGCATAAGGGGTTCAATCCGATGGCAGATAAATGATAGTAGAGGAACTAGAGCGGTTCTAACCCAGGGATCCCAGGGGGAGCGGGGTGGGGGAGTCGAGCGCGGGGAAGCCATGGCGGTGGGGGGGGGGATCCTGCAGCCGAGTGCGGGGTTGCGGCGGAGGGAAACGGGAGGGGGCGGTGTTAGAGAGTGGGGAGGCTAGTTTTTGGTGACGATGCCTTCCAGGCGATAGCTGGAGCCGCGGGCGAGAGGGGGAAGCCGCTGTCGACTCTGTGGGGGAGGGGGCATCATAGAGTCGCGGGTCCTTGAAAACCCATAAAATCTGATAATTTATTATCAACATTATAGATGTAAGCGGAGCATGTTTGTCTAGACTATTCACAGGAGTTTATATATATTAAAAAAGAACAACTTAGACAAATGTGTGCATGTTTGTGTGTGTGTGTGGGTGTGTGTGAGAAACTCCCATTTATGGCTAGGAAAATTTTCGAGACTGAGATGACGATAGTTCCCATATGAAGGGTGGCCCTTCAACGCCTATAAAATGTTTTATTTATTGCATGCAGCTGCAACGTTATTCCAAAACAAGTTTCAACCCGTCGAGGTTTCATTCCACAAGATTACGTCAAGATGTTCACATGTGTGAGTATGTACGCAGTGCATCCGGCCAAACACCCCCTGGACTTGACCAAAAATGAGCTCGAACAGGTTCCAAAGGTCTTGCTCCTAAAGTATCGGGGTAACTTTATTGGTTTACTGTGGGATCGTTTGCCGGAGCATCATCGGAATGATAGTGAAGTGATATCGTATCTTCCATGCATGGAGCATTATAATACGCCACAGATGAAGGATCACATTGATGGTCTCCCACCCCAACGTCGGGACTGTGAAAAGTGTTGTAAGGAGGGAACTTCTCTACGTGCGGGGTTCTTCGAACGTGTTTGAACCTGTTACACATGCCTATGATTGGATAAGTGGGGAGAAGTTTTTAAAATCTGAGTGGAGAGGTTACGAGGGAGCTTATGATTTCGTGGACCAAGCTCAGACTGCACTATTCCACTGCACCATCAACTTCTCCGAAAAGAACTTTGAAAAAGAGTGAAAATGGATCTCTCAAATATCAACAAAGTCAGTCTGATGGCCGAATTCCTCCCAACGAAGAAGCTGTCAGAACTCCCCGTCCATTCGGATCATCAAATCGCGGACATGAGAGCTGTACAGACCAAGTTTGGAAAACGCTACATCGTGGACGTTGCAAATGAGTTTGCTGTCTTCTTGCCAGCGCGGCTGGTAAAGGCCTTCGATCAAGATCTGAAAATGTTCGAGAGTATGCTGCAACTGGTGCGCAATGGTCAACTCTACATGAAGAACATCGGTGAAAAATATAACAGCGTCGAGTTCCAACGAGTCTGAGTATGGTGGAAAAGAACGCTCGTGAAGGCCCGGTGGAAACAACGAGTTCAACAGCAGCCAGCATCATCACCATCGTAGAGTGCAAGGAGTGTTTGCATCACAGTCATCATCATCGTAGAGTTTTCGATGCTCGAGTCTGAGTATGGTGGAAAAGAACGTTCGTGAAGGCCCGGTGGAAAGAACGAGTTCAGCGGCAGCTGGCATCGTCACCATCGTAGAGTGCAACGAATGTTTGCATCACAGTCATCATCGTAGAGTTTTCAACGCTTGGTGCTATGTAAAAATGTACAAAAAAACTTTCTCATCGAATATAATGTAAAAAAAAAATTGTCGTCAAACTGTATGCGCCGTAGATATAGGAAATAAATGGAGAACGATATTTGTTCGAAATGTTTTTATTCATTTAAAAAAAATCCCTCGCTCACATAACGCTTCGTACACAGAGAGCCAGCTTTTCAACGAATTTACATTTGCTTTGGCGCAATTGTATTTTGTTCCGAAGGAATGATGGGGACATTTAACGTTTGCGATTTTCGGCAACTTCTGCAGCGATGGACAGTCCAGAGTCTCCAGATCGATGACTTTTGTTGCTTAATCCGTGTATCTCGATAGCCATGAGCACTTCTCGAATCCCTTGGCATAGATCGTAGGAGCTCCTTCCAAGATTCCTCGAATTGTCGTTCTAGCTGCCTCGCATGGTATGCCGCTGTGTTCCCATCGTATTCCGTGATAATTGCGTTCCAGCCACTTGTTTGTCATTTTGTACTTGGCCGGTAAAGCGTCCCAGGCGAATGGTGCATCGAAGAAGAATGTCAGCGGTTCAGCGTTCTTCTTATGGAGTTTGACGATGGACATCTCCTTTAGGACAAATTCATTGACGGGTCTCTTGAACCCTTGCACGTCGACGATAAGCTCCATGTTGACTGAAGTGGGTGCGGATTATTGGCATGATTTTATACTAATTGTTTAACCCCACCACTGATTGGATTGTACTCGACAATACGATCATGGAGGATCATGCAGTACGCTGAAGTTTGCGGTGGAATATTGTTTTTTAATTCAAACTCAAGGCGCACATGAACAGGACCGGACTTGAGCGAATCGTTTTGTTTTGAGCAGTTAATGACAACGAGGGGGGCTTTTTCTAAAAATTCCATTCTACTCAGCCATGGTTCAGCCTCTTTGTTGTAATAGGTCGGTTGAAAGTTTGCATACATCTCGTAGAGAAGAGCACATTGATTTTGATCAATGTTCGAATTAAAATTTCCATATGGATAACATTGCGAGTTGAGGTATAGTTTGAGGTCGCTCAGGTTACAATGATCAAAGTGGCTCGCATTCTGTGCTTTCTTATTTTTTCGCCCCGTCTGCAGCGCGAGTATGACATATCGTGGCTTCTCCAGCTGATTCGAAGTTTTCACAGACTACAACGTGCTTGGAGGTGGCAGGCAGCAATGGATATTCATATAGTTCCCATGTACGAAAACTCACGGAAATTGGTGCGTCTTTGTGCGAAAAATTTTAACAGTTGAATTTTTCGCTGATCTGAGACGGTGACATACGGTACGAGCCATTCTATTTTATGCAATGCGAGTTTGTAGTCTTCGGGCGCTGTTTGTACAATGGCATTGTCATCGGTCTTTGATCTTGTGAGAATCAGCTCGTGGTTGGCATTTACGACAATCTTTCGATAATCCTCGGCAAATCCAAAGAGCATGTTGAGCGGTATACAGGAATCAAATTTTTCCGATACATCTACAATCTGTTTAGTCTCTTCGACATCGCGCCATCCAGTGTTCTCGAGCATACAACTTTTGGCCGGTGAGAGAGATGAATATCCCTTAATTACACTCGTAATGCCGACATTCTTATTACGATTGATTTCTATGGCATTCAATCGCACTTCCTCAAATAAATGACAAATGGCATTGTTGACGAGACTTGTAGCAGTGGTTGGCGCCCCATCACGCTTGGATAATTTTTCACATATGTGTAGTGAACTCTTGCTTGGCAGGATGGAGAGGTCTTAATGTTGGATGGCAATACGGATTTCATCGCTGTTATTGAAGGTTGAAGATGCATATGACTGATGAGCGTGAATTTCACAATGGATGATAGATTCATCAAAGACCACGGATTTCTGAATGTTTACGATTTCTTCTTTTATTTCATGCAACAGATGCACAGAGCACAGACTAAATAATTTTTTACACGCTTTCGCCACGCACTTTGAGACCCAAACTCTTCAAGAGTAGCACGTTTTGAGGTGTTAGCACTTTAGGCGCTGGCAGACGACTGATTGTTTTTTCCATGACCGTTTATTGTTATTGGAAGATCTGTTGAAAACAATGCCTATCACGACTTCATATGCAGGCGTATGGTGATTAATTCACCGCGGAAATTTACCAAATCACCGTCTTAATCCACTATGCGAAGCTGTATCGTGTCAATTGTTACGTACCGAACGGTACCCCGGGTTTCCCGAGTGAAATATTATTTTGTGGGCTGCTCTGCTCGTCCCAAACGGGCCCGAGTTCTCTGGGAGGATAAGGGGGAGGATGCCAGAATACTTTAGTGCTTCTGATTATAACATGGTTTATTTATTAACAATAGCCGACTTACAATGTTGTTCACGTCTGAATGAGTAAACACACATACACACCACATACCTACACATCACACACATACACACCACACGCATACACACTCACTAATTTTAACAATATAGAACTGGCATATTCGATACAAAATACGATGATTGAACGGCGCGGCTTGTGTTATGTTTTCAATTTGAAAGAATGGAATTAGATAATAATGATTGCGTCTCTATCGCGTCGGTGTCGACTACGCGCAAGTCTGACAATCCTGTGCAACCACCTTTTGCACCGGGTTCACTAGGGGATACTATCCACCTCCCAAATGCAAGGGAATTATGGTTGCCGCGGAACGCTTTGTGCGTGAGTAGGAATCCGTGCACAGGAAACAACCCCGTGGACGCGGTACTCGCGACACCATTTTAACGACCGAAGACTGACGGACGCGAACCCGTGAAGACGCGGGAGTCTGGGATCGCGACTTGCTTTCGGCCGGAGTTATACCCCAACACCAGGTTACTTCCGTGGCTAGATGGGAACTAAAAATCTTCACCGCCACCGGACCGATGTTAGCTCGGTAGCTATCACTCCGGTGGGCGTTTTTGACACCGTCCACGGAAAGTTGCTCGCTCCCTAAGTGTCGCTCCGGTGGGGGTTTTTGACAACGTCCACGGAAAGTTGCTCGCTCCCAAAGTCCCACGGTCGAACTCCGCGGATCAGGTGATGCTTGATCAGCGGAATTCGATCGGGTACATCCGGTCTCACTATCGGCGTTTCCACACCCGGCACCGCATAGAGACACGAGGCGACGAAGTCGTCGGAAAATAATGAAAGTTAAACCTGTTAATAAAAACCCAATTATTGATATTATTAAACAAAACATCAAAAGTTTACGGAGACGTGGCACAATCGTTCGGCTCGTGATTGGCAGATAAATTACGTGGGAGGGAACTTCAATGATCTTATAGCCCGGTGGCACAGATGGAAAAAAATCGTGAAGTGTGTGTACTTTTCGTCCGTTAATATAGGCGCCAGCGGTAATGTTGCACTCAACGCGTAGGGCGTTCACTTTGAGAATGGCTACTGCAAGATCGGATCCGTGTCTTTTATTGGCTTCCAATTTGCGTGCGGTGAAGCCAAGTAGATGACGAATAGAATCTTTTGGCTCAAAATTGGCATCACGATCACACTCGATCTCACTGCGTAGCGTGTTATTGTTGGGTTTAATGCTGATGCTGATGTTTTTACGCGCGAGCTCTGCTTGTACAAACGTCTCAATATCCTCTTTTCCATAATTGCCCGTAGGTATCGTTAACACCTCATCTCCCACGTAAAGTTGATTGTGGTCAATGTCTGTATTGGGAATAGAGTGGAAGGTTAACAATTCCACGAGGCCGAGGGTATAATTTTTGTGTGGCGAGAGTTCGATGGGGGGAAAGTATTGCTCCTCAAGTATGGACGATGAGCCAGATATGGTCAATGTTAAACTATCATCCATGATGCTGGTAAATTGACAACTGAATTCTCCACGTCATTTCCCTCCTATATATAGTGTATATTTGTCTTTGTGGTGCAGCTGCCGACAAAGAAACTTGAGGCATAAATGTCCACATTCAATCGTATCATATTCCTGATATCTAGTATAATTATAATGAACGCTACCGAGACGGAAATATCTCATGAGCTCGGATGGTGGTGGAAGATTGCCGAAACTATCAAAGTACATGACTTTCGATCCGGTCTTTTTGTAAGCGACCCAGTGTGTTCCAGGACCCACATTTTCATCCAAATTTACAATTGCTGCTTCACATTTGAGAGGTCCGCTCACTGGCAATGTATGGCGCATGTAAACTCCACGAAAATGTGGAATATTTATAATTTTTGCATATTTGAGTAGGTCGCGGTCGGTGAGGGGTTGGTGTGGTAGCGTGACGTCTAGTTTTTTGGCTTAATATGAAGGCCCAATCCCTGCTTATATGGTTTCAGATGTAGACCCCGATCTAATGCAATTGCTTCAATTGTTCGATTATGACGCTTACTTTCATTCAATTTACGCTTAGCTGCTTGAGCAGCATTTACAGCTTTAACTATACTAGCCGCACCACCCGACAAAGCACCCGCATGCGCTAAAACCGCAAAAATGGGCACGAGGAAGAGTAATAAACCACCAATTTTATGGGGTACAGGTAGAACGCGAGGTGTGCGCACTTTACCACCTTACCATACTTTACTACCTTGCAACTTTACCACTGCACGAGCACCCTTCAGAGCTGATTTGATAATCTTATACGGATCATTACTTTGAATCATTGTCTTCTTTGCAGCGCCAATTATCTTTTTCAAACAAATGCCACCCTTGCGGGCCTTCATTCCCATGCCAAATTTTCTCTTTGTCTTCATAATATTCGCCACACCCCAAGCACTGGCTTTTTCACCGATACTAGCGTCTCTCGCGGTAACACGTTGCCTAGCCTGTTCAGCCAACACTTTATCCGCCAAATGTCTCGCCTCAAGATTATCCGGATTTTTCGAATACGCAATATCGTGTTGTTTGCAAGCCGTATTCAATGGATTAATGCCCGGATCACCACGAGCAAGGCGCTTGGCCAACTTTGTGCCTGGTCCACCCCTAGTGGATTGGGAGACCTAAAAAAAGACCAAAAATTGGTCAAAATAACCCTATTTCGGTCACGGTCATTTTCTGCCCTTTTTAAACCGAAAAAAGTGACTCAACGGTAACCGAACTCTGTTTTTTAAGGTTAGTCAGTTGACCGTTATTTTTCGGTTTTTGGTCACTGAAATAAAAGTTAGGTTGGTCACTTGACCGGTTATTTCGGTTTTCGGTCACTGAAATAAAAATTAGGTTAGTCACTTGACACTTGAGGTGTTTCATTCGATTTTTCATCTGTAAATGAGAAAGGAAATAATTATTATACGTTGACAAGAATGAAAAGAGATATACATTCTTTTCTTGCAATTATTGCTATATGGTGTAGCACGTTACAGTATGTATGTATGCGACATATGTGTTCCACGCTGTTGCTGCTGCTTTGTAAACAAAATGAAATTAAGCTATTGTAAAGAAAAAAGTACGAGCATGTGCACTGCATTATACATCTACGTTATAATATCCTATGCAATGAGTATTCACTTCATATAAATAATAGATAAGTGTATTCCACGTGGTGTACTCTCGGTTCTCGGTTCTCGGCAATCCTCGCCTCCCCGCCGAGGAGTCCTCGATAGAGTGGATGGCCGTTCAACATACACGCAGGCGCAACACGTTACTTCATGCGCGGCCATATTGAACGCTGCCTGACGCAGCAACGCGACCAGGGAGACTAAAGTAAAGGAGTGGACACTGTGTACTAGGCGATGTGAGTAGTAAAGGAGGTTTATGGAGAGACGCCTGATGACGTCATCCTGGGTGAGATGTATACGTGGTGTCTCGCGAGCCAGACCGTCTCGGCGGGGCCGTATGGGGAATTGGTGGCGGGGGTGATGTTTTGGGGAATCGTTGGTAGGGGGTAGCGGCGGCTGAAGGCCGTATGTGCGGGGGTGTGGGGGGCGGCGGAGGGGTAGGTATGTGAGGTTACTACTATACCGACGATGGTCGCAGCGATGATTTTCAGGCAATTCGCCTTCGCAGATATGGTGGGTAAAATAAGTTTCGGTGCGCTGCGCATGGTAGGGATGGTCTCGTATCGTGGATGGGTTAGGGGATGGTTGAACAAAAAGAAATTATTTTCGACAAGACATAAATGTTTTTATTCAACAGCAAACGGCCTGGTACATGCATTGGTGAGTGACGTAGAAAATTATTACGTGAAATACATTTCAAAAGATTTATTATCGTGAGGTAAGTACATTGTCGCTCTCTCTCTCTCTCTCTCTCTCTCTCTCTCTCTCTCTCTCTCTCTCTCTCTCTTTCTCTCTCTCTACCCCTCGCTCGCTCGGCCGCTCGCGCGCCGGTGTGTGTGTGTGTGTGTGTGTGCGTGTTCGTGTGTGATTTTAGCTGTATCGCTCGTACCCCATCGTCAGGTATGAATCGGTAAAAATTATCTCCTCGTAAGGCTGGTTAACGGGGTGTACGACGCCGTGTTGGTAGAAGTAATGAATACCCCCTAGTTTTATCACGGATTCGTGATTCTTTTTAACCAGTCGTATCCACTCGTCGAGGAAGTTGGGTGGCAGCCTCCTCCAATCGGATGGTGCCCAGAAGTCGGTTTGTGGTTCCCAATACATGTACAGCGTCTCTGAGCCAATGGGTATCCACCCCGGTAGACGCTCATACACGTAGACGGCCAGCGGGTACTCTGCAATCAGCGATTGTGGGTAATCCACAGCCATGCTTATGCGTCTGAGTAAGGTTGTCAATCACTGGCGATTTGATGAGAAATGCCAAAAACGATAGAGACGCCGACTGTTGAGTTGAATGGAGATGATGGCAGCTACGCTTAGCGTCGTGTGTTACTCTTTGAAGCCGACCGAGCGATTCCCCGCTAAGCGATGTCATTGACCCGTTCGTAAGCGTCTCCAGGGTCTCTGGTGTCTCGCACAAAGGTGGGAAAACACGTGTGTTCTCGCCCGGTGAATTTTTCGTTATGAAGTTAAGCTTGGTGGGCCTGGGTACAATGTGTTGAGCAACGTTGTTTACGGTGTTGACACGCTTCCTCTCCCCCGACTGCGATGGTATGCTGATTGGCTCCATATAAATCGGACTATCCGCGCGATCCTGTCTTCCCCGTAATCAGGTCCTAATTTTCATAGCGTTGTTCAGCGCACATTTTGGTTTTTGTTTTCCCTCGCAAGGGAATGATACATACAGAACGCATCACTAGCGACCATATTCTTCAATGTAGGCCCAACGTAATCCTCCAGGCTAATGATGTCTCGAGTGAGGACGCGCCGTAGTAATTCTGCTTTCTGTAGACCCCGCACATATATCCGCATAGCGTGACGCACCAGCGTTCGTAGTGTGATCCACACATGATCTAATTCTGCTTCACCATCAAACCACTTGAGACCGTGACAAAAGCAGGTTATACGGTTATTACTGGCGGCGTACTTCGGTGGGAGATCCGAAAAATCGTGCGGTGGGGTGATTATCCAGTGGGAAACGCCGGAATCTTGGAGACTGACGATTGCTAGCTCTTTTGGTTGAAAGCAGCCGTTTTTATCGTAAAGTGCTTGGATGTCAATGATAAAGTCCATGACGGAGGAGACGCGAGACTGGTGCATGAAACACTGGTGTGTGACCTTTTTTATATCATGTATACGTGCACGCCCCGAAATTTTATTAGTCGATATACTCCATTTTCATTGGTGGATCATAAGAGTTCGTTCACCCATACATCTGGTTATGCGCTAAAGTCGGTTATAACCTGGCGTGAAGAATCTATTTCAATTATATTGTCATATTCTGCGTAGACAATACAATTTATTGTAGAAGGGAGAGCTTCGTCGAACCGCACTTCGACGCGTACGCTGCCGTGGCTGACAAGATTTCAATGGGTAAAGCAATTAGCATCGAGATCTGGAGTTAGATCAAATGCGAAAAGGCAGTAGCCTTTACTGTAGTCTCCACGTGATATACCCAGTCCTTCGTTTTGGAAATGTATACCCGTACCCGAGAACAGTGTGTGGTAACTTTTTACAGAGAGCTCTCTGCCTTTTGTAAACCGTGGTAAAGGACGGCTCGGGACTTGTTGACCATCGACGTATAACGAAAGGAAATTTATGCTCTGGTGGTGAAAATTATATGGGTTGGTCTCAATATCGCCGTTGAATGCTTTATTTGAGACGAAACCCACGATGATCCGTTTCGGAAGCTGTCCAAGTATGACGTTGTCCAGTGTATCACCGAGTATACCGCTATGCATCGTGAAAGCCTTTACCTCAACACGCGTTATAGGATACTTGGCTGTTGCTTTGCCAAGTGTTTTCGCATGGGCTATGAGTACTCCCGGCGCAATTTTTTCACGCCGTACAAGAAGAGTTGCTTCGGATATGTGTACGCGGTATGTTACCAGCAGCTGCGTCGGAGGGGCCATGATACAAAAAACTCCTTTTGATCGTACGAGCCGGAGTCTTAGCTCGACCCCGTTCAGTAGAAATTTATCCTGGTTAAATACACCGCAATGAAGATGACCCAACAAATCTACGGGTTTTCCATCGTGGGTCAATTTTCTGCGTAAATCCTGACCATGGTTCTCTAGTAGGTTTTTCGTCCCGGGTAGTGCGTTAAATGCCCCGGGTGTGTTGGCATACCACAAGGCCGCTGTAAGGTGTGAATCTTTTGCCGCTGGTCCGTAATTCAGTAGTGTTTCTATACAAGCTCTGTATGGGTATGCATTATTTGGTGGTGCAACGAGTTTCTGGTTGAAGTATACGTCCACTTGATTGAACATAGAATGAAGGAAATTATTCACAGGGGCGGCCTTTCCTGCTGAGTTACCGTCCGAAGCCACTATCTTAACATTGAGAGCGAGCATCGTGTGTGCAAGATCGAGGTATTCTTCACCGTGTCCAGGTATGACAAACTCAAGCGGTCCATCGTCTGAGAGCGAGGACACGGGTTTATAATGCACCCATTGTGAAGCTTCTATAGATGTCTGAGTCGGCGGTATGCTGAACAGATCAAGCTCACTCTTCATACACTTGCGGGAATGTGAGTGGAGAAACGACATTTTAAAATTTAGTCGAAAATATCGGGAAGAGTACGATGTTTCTTACTCCTCTTTGTACTCCCCCTTTTCTTTTTTTCCAGTTTTCTTCCGCTTTAACGGAGTTCCGCGACGCTTGCGCGTGTGCTTTTTAGACGTTTTCCGTGGTTTACAGCCCAGTCTACTCTTTGTCACTCGACCCCATGCCACGCGCCTTTTTTTCACTGTGACACGCGCGCTTGCGGGGCCCATTAGCGAATGTATACTCCTTTTTCCCCGCGGCGTTTTATAGCCCGAGCCGCTCATAAGTAGATCCACCTTCTCACCTACTTTACCTATTGTTCCTACTGACGTCTTCTATAACATTCATCCCTGCACGCAACGCTTCTTTGCCTATAGCACTTGCCCCTATTTTTAGAAGAGGCAGCGCTCTGCGGAAAAGGCCCCTAGAAAACTTCCGATGCCTCGTCCTCGTTGATACGGTGCTCCAACATACACCCCGTGTACTCCATGGCCAACACCACCGCCGGCCTGGCATTCGTATTACGAATGCCAGGTCTGATAGTAACTCATCGATGTCTCCACAGCTACCCGATACATTTAAAATGAAGCATGACGGTCAGTGTACCGTACTCGAATGCTATCGGTACACCGAGATGGTCTCTTATATCGATGCTGACCACGCGAAAACGGTTGTTCATAAGAGCCAAATAATTCGCAGGTGAAAAATATTTTACACCAGTCGATCTGTATGTATAGCGGGCAGTATCGAGATTAACAATGCGTAATAGCGCCGCTTGCACATCACCCACGGTATATGGTACACGTATATCCGTATATGCGAAGAGCTGATCAGGTAGAGCCCTGTTGATACATGCCGGTCGTAGCCTTACGCTTGCAACGCCTGTTGGTATGCGATACACCGTGCGAGTTGTTGATCCTTCATCGATCGTTGGCGGTGCGTCAAAGCCTAATATACGTCCGATCTTGTGAGGCAGAATAATGGCCTCCGGCTCTGCTTTATCCTTGCACTCGGCAGTCGTAGATATTTCAACGGAAACGTGTCCGTTCGCTTCGCGGGCTTCGATGAATCTAACCCCACGTTTTTTTAGCCGGGGTATATTATTTAACTCCCACATGATTTGACCATGCGACTGGTATATCCCATGCGGTATTTCATCACAAAGTTGCGGGAACGCGACTCTTCGCCGTTATCTCCGCACGGGCGCCAGAATATGTTACAATCTTCACGCTGCAAGTGGGTTATGGTATACGGTATGTGAATTTCCGTAAGTCCTACAACCCACTGGCCGTGTAAAGAAATTTCACGTGGTAATTGTGTCGTAAAATTTGTCGTTGTGTTGTCAGGGAAATGCTTCATGCTACTGTTGCTCGGTAGAACGATAAACCTGTGAAAAACAAGGCCATCGGTATGGCTAGTGAAAACTTAGCCATACCGATGGCCTTGTTTTTCACAGGTTTATGAACCGAGACTTCGTAGGCTGGTCGCAGGTATCCAGGTGTTAAATTTTGCGGGGTAGCCCAACCAGCTAACGTATACCTCTTTCTTCGCAGCGCGGCCGCGTGTCTTAATAATGCGGTCAATCTTGAACTCTTTGTCTTCTGTTACACGCTTAGCGCTCACTGGTGTTAATTCTTGCGGGTAGAAGAACCCATCTATTGCTTCTCCGTGGAGATCTTGTAATTCGTATATAGAAATACCCGGGCGTTTGAGAGCTCGGGAAATTTTAAATATTTCAGTACTCCAATATTTTTCATAATCCTTTTCGAATGTGCCTTTTGTCCTACTGATGCGCACGTGATCTCCGCATTTGTATTTATTGCTTCCGCGAGGTTTCTTATTACCACGAACCATATTGCTTTGAACCGTGTTTTCGTAGGCCAACTGCGCCCTGTACAGTATTACAGCCGCGGGTTCCATTTTTATCGTAGAATGTCTTGCATGGTTATAGGAGTGAACGAATTGTTGGAGTACATCAATATAACGGTGGGTGTTACGATGTGTGAAGAACCGCCACATTCGTTCTTTTAATGTGCGATTGAATCGTTCAACGATCGATGCCTTGATATCAGGATTCCTCGCGACCCTAAACCGGATGTTTCGCTCGTTGAGAAAATTCTGGAAAACATTTCCGAGGAACTCTTTTCCGCGATCTGTTTGTAACCATACGGGTGAACGACCTGCGGCTCTCGTGAGAATTCTCTTAAACCCTGCAGCGACCGCGCGTGCGGTTTTGTCTACGAGTGGTTCAACCCATACATATTTACTCAAGACGTCTATAACAATGAGTAAATATTGTATACCTCCGTTGGATGCCTGAATCGACCGTAAATCGATAAGATCTGCTTCCCACACGTCGTCTATGTTGTCGACATTATAATGAAGCCTCAGAAAACGACGATGAACAGGCTTATGAATGGTGTATGCATCCTGTTGCGTCAGCCAATCGTACATGTGCTTATTCTTTCCATTTAAAAGACGGTATGCACCTGAATAGCCCAAAGGGTGACGTGGATCGTAGTAGATCCCTTCAAGCGTTAGCTCCCGTCCCATCTTGCTCTCTCTCTCTCTCTCTCTCTCTCGCTCCCCAGCTCTTCCGCTAGCTCTCGCTCGCTCTCTCGCATTTGAAACTCTTCAGAGTCTGAACCATTTAGCGCACGCACGTCGCAGTTTTTGTCTCGACGACTATTTAAAGTTAGCCGGCAACCGCGTGCTCTCGAATGTATCTCCGGTGTTTTCCGCTTTTCTTTTCACTCCTCTACATCTCTTAATCACCGGTATTGTATGACTTGCTACTGCTTGAGTTGTGTCAGACGGTCGTAGCATATTAAGGTCGTTTGAAATGTGTGCGTTATCGCATGTCGTCCTGTAGGATTTCCACAATTCGTCGTTACCAATAAACTCACGGGGTATTGCATTTGTTCGAAGAGCGGTAATAAATTCTTTACGCCCTATCGCTCTGAACTTTTTCCTCGACCGTGCAGCGTTATTCACGAGATCGATAATGTTACCTCCACTTATGGAAAGCCCGTATATATTAACCTGGCCATGCTGATCCCAGGTTATATTAGGTGGACCATGTGTAGGCTTTTGTATATATTCGAGCCGCGATTTTGTTCTACGCTTATACATTCCCGGCACACTGTTAACAATATCATCAAACGACATCGCTTCCTCTGCTTCAAAAGAAGTCGCTAGATTGGAGTTATCGACACTCACTTTTGTCGGCGTTAGCGTCTGAAAGAGATACCTTTGAAATAGCGGTAGGAATTGTTTCCATTTCTCCCGATCATCGGCAAATTTATCCGAAAAAAGCACATTAGAGAGTTCAAGATCAAGACGGGAAATCGTATCACCCTGGGTTTTTTATACTCTCGACCGGTGCTTCAACACCACTCTCGTGCGCGGCAGGTGGTGTAGACGCTGCATCTGCCGTGGATGATGCGATACAATCACCACCGCCACGCTGTTGATACGCTGTCTCATCGACCAATATCATTTTTTTCGCATGTTGCATGATAATTTTTAAGCATCTGTAGTCCCGCCGAATAATTTTCCGAGTAAGCTACCAATGACCGGTGCAAACAAAAGCCCAAACAAACCCCCGCACTCTTTTTGGAGGATGATGCGTTTCTTCGTTTTCCAACCGCCCCCTCGTTGACCCAGAGAGCGTTTAGCCGATGATGCTAGGATTCGTAGAGTGTTTTTGTATTTTTTAAGGTGTTTCTTAGCACTCGGTTTTATATTGACGACACCGCCTAAGTTGTTCAGCGCGCATTCGCAGATACACTTGGTGAGACTTTTATCAGCGGATTTAAGAAGGGCCTTACGTTCTCGAGCGTTTGCGTGGTACAAGGCGTGTAGAAGCGCGAGATGGCGTTTTGTAATCGGGGTATGCGATTTTTTAGCAACCATCGTGTTTCTTTGTGTGGGTACACGTATAATTCATACTTGATACTGCGCTCAGCGCGGTGCGAGATCCACGAATGTGTTTGTATTCCACCCATCCATGCTTATATACGCGGATGGTAGATCCGCGGGACGTGTTTCATATGTGGATGAGTCACCCGGCCGTCTATTTTACACGGCTATTTTTCGGGATATACACTTCGCCACGTCTATCGTCAGGGAATATCCCAGTTCTAAAACGATAATTTTCCAGCGTTGATTGCTTGAGATCCAGGAGTAAGTAACCGTGAGGCTGAGCCGTCGCATCGTGATAGGCTTCGACGAGAAATTTGGGGTTTTTAGGGTAAACCTGTCTAGCGAGATGTTGTATTTGAGCGCGATCCCGGGGGTTTTTAAAAATGACGATGTAATTTGCATTTAAAGAAATGTCCCGTTGGCCGGACCCTTGGTGAAAAATATTCTGTGTCAAAAACATCACGCTGATATTTTTATGATGGCTACCCTTCGTGAAGAGGTCAACGATTACCGTTGGATGATTCACGCATGAGATCGTCGATAATTATTAGTTTTTTACGGCTGTTATCGTGTGAATAGGCGTCCGGATGCGGTAGGCCTTCGTAAAATTCAATTTTCGGCAGTAGGGAACTTCTTTGGCAACCGTCGTAAGCAGCACGCCTGTCAGCATCGAGAGTATCTCCGTAATAAAAGAGAATTCTATCAAACATTGCGTCGCTCATAGCTGTGAGGTGGCGGAGAAACCGTCTGATAAACACCGTCTTACCACAACCAGTGGGGCCACATATTAACGACGTCCAGGGGTGTTTCCACCGAAAATCCATCCTCACGGTATAGTATGTGAAGCCGCAAATGAAAAATGTCCACGAACACAGAGGTGTATAAGTTGAGCGGCGCGCGAGGCGAGGATGATGTGAAAATGTGGGTTGCGCCTTTTTATATGGTTTCTGCAGACGCACACAGTGCTTTAGGATGGTCACCAATATTCGTATGTACGCGTCGTCGGGGTAAATAGGAAACTTTTGTTGAGAGGGTCTAAGAAATGAATGACAGCGTTTTTAGACTCACATAAAGATGATCGTATTTTTATTAAACGCACACCAACACCCACACACGCAATTCACATTATACATATTGTTTTATTGTTTACACTTAAAGTTATACATAATTACTTCTTATTTACAGCGGCTGTTACATGTTTTACTCCTTAAAACCGAATTTTATGGATGTTATGTTAAAATATAACGTATCATCAGCGGTTAATATATGTTTACTCTGATTCACGCTACCTATCAGATCCCACAAATCGGTGAACTTGAATCGATCTACAGGACGTATAGATTGACCTGCTGAGTCATACTCCATAGCCTGAGACATAAAGGAAACGCTTATCATATCCGTACCGGCGCAACCGGAAACGAAATATCCGTGCATATCGCGTAATGCGTCGTGGATCCAAACTACCGGGTCTACTTTTAATGGCGGCGGTAAAAGTTTCACACCGATCTGTCTACCCGAGGCCCTGAAACGTTCGTAAAAATGCTCCTGCTCACGTTCAATAATAAATCGCCTGCCAGGAGAGCTTATTGTATTGATGCCTTGAACCAGACCCATATCAGCAGTGTGGGCATCGCTTTCACCCTCACTATACACAGTTTCTCCGGAATCGCTCTTAGAGGCCCTGGCGTTTTCATTCGTTTTCAACCGCTTGCTACCGGCGCCTACCTGGCATCCTACGCTGTCGTGTGGTGCTGACATCGATGGCTGTAGCGGGGAGTGCCTCGTCATAAAGCGCGCGCTTTGACGATGTCGTGGAAGTCGACGGCAACCAGTCCAAGGTCTCTGCGCTCATTTGGAGTGAAGAGACTTCAGTTGGCTGAACCGTGGTCGTTTCCGCTTGCCGACTCGTCGAAGGCCCATCTAAACATTTAGGTTGCGATTATACGGTGAACCCTAGGGTGACATACTTTTCCATTAAACGCCATAGATCTCTCGAGTATGCGATCTATGTTTAGCAACTCTCATCTACTCGAAAAGCTGGGGTGGTCATTCAAACCGTAAATCATTGGAAACCGTACACCCCAGCGGTGTGGGAGAGAGAGAGAGAGAGAGGCTTACCAGAGGGGTTCACAGGACGTGTTGCGCATTCAAAGTCGAAGGGTACAGCGCCCAAACCCGGTTGCTCCCACCAAGCGCCATAATCCACCGGTGATTCTCTTTGTTGTTGTTGTTGTTCTTCTTCTTCTTCTTCTTGTTCTTCTTCAGAAACCACAGGGCTTCTGCTCTCCTCCTCGCCCTCTGATACATCTCCATCGCCAAACCATCGGTAGCGTATGTGTGCTGCGAGGGTAACCATTTTTTCACCGATACGGTCTAATCATCGCATTCAGCGCCTACGCGATTGCACTCATGATACTTACGGTCATTGGTGTAGGCTGCATCCAAAAGCGCGGTTATTTGTGGGTTGCACCGGCGTCTAGTTGAGCCTCGTCTCAGAATGACATCTCGTGCTACCGCTATAGCGAGATCCGAGCTGTTCAATGCACCCTCGACGAACAGACGCCCGATAACCCGTCTAGGCAGGCTGTATAATATCATTGAGAGCTCATTCAAAAGATCATCCTCATCGAGTCGAGTTATGTAATCCACTCGTCCATCGTCGTAAAACGATGATATGAATTGATTCGTGTTACGCACTCTTCGCACTATATCTTGTAAACAAATCACAAGCCCTTGGCAACGCCATCTTCGAGTTTCAGCCATTAATGCGTCGGCCATTTCGAAATAACAATTTTGTATAAACACGAATGCAGTGTCTCAGGTCACAACTTAATAACGCACCCGCGAAATACAATTTACTGTTTCCTGTGTCAGACTAAGAAAAAGCTGGAGCGCGATTCGGCAATGCAGGTAGCGTTCGATATAAAAATATTCGAATTTTCACGATGTCGGCTTTTTATATTTACCACCCCTTCCACTTCTGCTGCGGTTGCTACATGGTTATAAGAACGACTTAGGGAATGGGATCGGTGTTAATACATACGGAGTATAATATTATTTATATACATGGACACGGAGTCTAAAAAATTCGAAGCGTTTGAAATTTCCGTAATAGGGAATGGGGATATGCGTTTTTGAATGCAAGCGCCTCTATGAAGCTGATTAGCATACGCCCTGATGGAAGTAGCCATAAAATGAGTCCTAGGTGCCTACAGCGTTTTGTACATTGTAAAGATCGCTTTTCGTGAAGATGTTCTTGAGCGGAAATGTAAATTAGGTCTATATCATGTTTGGGGAAAACCCTCGTGGGCTAGCACCGCAATGTGGCGGGGGGCGCTAAACTTTCACCGAGCTGCCTCAACGGAAAGACCCTGCTGCGCATTGTCAACCACGACTGCAGAGTCTTGTAGCATAAACGAAATTATCATCTCGAACAATCGTGTCTCGGGGTTTATCTATTACCGTATTGTCTCAAAATTTGTTCAATATATGCAACTTTAGGTGTGCTATTGCATATATTTTCGAATAATTGTCTACAGTTTACAATGTCTTTTGTGACAACAGGATGTTCCCTCTAAGAAATGTAAATTATCGACGATGTTATTAGAGGCGCTCCCTCCAATGACCATAGGACCGACGAGGAAGTAGGTTGTAAATACTTCCTAACCATAGCGGCTCTGCTGCACGTCGTTGTCTTGTGCCATGCCGTAAGCGCCCGAAAATTTACATGCTCTCGTATTGAATCGGTCGCTCGTCTCTTTGTCCGCTCTACAATACTCCAGTTTTAAAAGTATCGTGTTAAACTATTGAAATCGTAAACATATTTCACGTAATACAGGCAATGGCCAACACTCTTCACACGTCCTAGGCCCCGGTTGTTGAACCATCGTCTTCCCTACTCTACACCACAACGAGCTCCATCTTACACACCTGCACAAACGATGAGTCATTTTCTATGTAACCCTTTTCCCCCCTCGATGCCGTCCTAGACTCATCTACGCAACCGGGAAAAACCTGTTGGCTGCGGGTACACTGACCTCCCACCACTGTAGTCTTATCACCCCCACCATCATGAACGGTTGCCTTATAAAACGGGCGGTTATCATGTGTCTCCTTAGTTTTAATTCGTATAAGCTGCTTAACACTGCACCTCTATAAACCTGGCAAGAGATTGTAAAAACAACTCTTTTTGTTTACTTGTGGCTCGAAGTAAAATTGCCAAAATGGCTGAAGCATTACTGATGACAAATTTCTCGCCTGTGAGGCACCGCGAGATGAAAGCATCGGGGGTCTCCACTTGCAATCTGCCCGTGTTAATGTCAACGACATATTTATTGAATAATTCTGGAAGTAAGAAAATCACCGTCGGCTTACAACCGCAACACAACAATCGCTTCGAGCCGATCGTGAAGCTGTCGGGGAATTATTCATTCCGGGTCATCTTCAACCAGAGCGAGTGGGTGGGCCTACAAACCCACTTACCCACCATTCGAGAGTACTTCGCAACGAAACAAACCAGTCAAAGAGATTCTATACAACTTGGGAATTATATGATTTCTTTCTCCACGTCATACGGTGTGAAATCTATAAACTTCGCGGCGATAAATCAGACGGGTACTGAAAATACTGCACCGCTTACACCTTATTCAAAGGAGGACGGAAACGTTGCGAATAAGAAACGGGGGAATTCCACAAGCGCAATCGTCCTACAAAAGCCATCGTTTGACGGACTGCTCAATATGGTTACTTGCGTGGATGAACGATTTTGCCGCCTTCAACGGTTTACCGGAGACGTTACCAAGTGTCTCTCAGACATAGCCGTCGCGCTACATACACACATGCCAAACTAGCTTGCAACCTATTTCACCGACGCTGACGCTGAGCGCTACACATTAGAGAACATCCATACGTTCAAAGACGCTGTACGTGCGACATGTGCAAGCCCTGTCTTTACGGAGTACTATTTCGATATTGTGTTTGGTGAAATTACGAGTATGTGCAAGAAGCGTATCTTACTTGAATTACGGAATCTCAACCAGATGATTCGCCTGGGCTCTACGCTGAAATACACCACCGCATAGATGACCATGTACATTTATCTTTTTCGCGAAGAAGTGTGTAAAAAGGTGCTACCGTGTAAAACGGCTCGTGCGGTACGCCACCTTAGCGCCATCGAAGACAGAGTGCCATCCACCGAAAGAATCAACCGAGGGACCCTAAACACGAACAATGCGGAAATTGCCACCAGTGCGACCCTCGTTTATTACCCATGAACCGATCCGTATACAACTATGACGCTCGTCCGATAAATACCTACAACGACATTATTCAAAATTATTAGATTTTTTATTATTATTCGATGGTTTTTCTATATGTAATTAGTGCATGTAATTTCGATTAATCCTTTACTTTATAACCCTCGTATACGTCTCCGATAAGAATAGACTTGAACCCAGCCCATTTTGTTAACTTGATATTCTAGTTTGTAACTCTATTTTAAAAATGCGCAAGATTTCTGTTTGGAGTAATCAAAATATGTCGTTACTTCCAAATTTTCGTTATAATCTCATTTCCCATAACAATCAACATCCACCTCCTTGTCTAGTCCTTGAACACGTATCCGGCAATTTCCTTAGCAACTTAGTGTTTTTTCGGCGCGGGAAGGGGAGTTTAGGGACTGAAAAAAATATAGTGAATAGCGTTTCGATAATTTTAGGTTATATATATTCTTATAAAAAGTTTCAGCGATCACAATTAAGAGTTTTCACATTTCAAAAAAATCCCGCGTCAATATCTCGTGTAATTCGTTGTGGAGAATGATCCGGCTGTAGTCTTGATTCTCGGGGTCTATTACCATCCTGTACAGCATGTACCGCACACCCCCTAGCGTGACGGGCTGCAGGCCGCTACTCAGCCGCATTACATGGGCCCTCTCCCGTCTCGTTCCATGGTCCAGTGTAGACCACTCCGGCGGTGCATACATCCCGAAACACACCGGTATTTATACCGGTGCGAACAATATGCCTCGCTCGTCCACCTCGTTGATTTTGATTGGGAAAACCAAACCAGCCATTGTTTGTTGATGTATGAGTTTAAGACGGGCAGTGAGATGCGCACAGGTTCTCTTGTTGTCACGAATCTGCAAGGTGCTGCGGCTGGCGTGGCGTGGCGGGTCGCTTCGATATATCCCTGAATTTCTCTCCTGATGTGGTTTTCCAGATACGGATTGCACTGCAGCGCGATTCGGTAATAACCCAGCGTTATGGCTCTTTTGGTTAGCGTTTTTACCGTTTGCACACAACAACAGCAAATTCGGAGATGAGTTTTGAAATTCGCGATTGCGGTTTTACTCGTACGGTTGGTGAGAAGACCTCACAGGTTGAGCTCGAAAAATGTTCTGACGATCTAACTAAAACCAGGCTCCAGCAGATGCAAAAATTCAAACCCTCCGAAAAAACACAGTGAAAACAAACCAATCGTCGAGTTTTCTGAAAACGCATATTTAATCAACCAACCAGCACAACCCCCGTCGTTACAGAAGCCCTAAACACGTGGAAAACGCTTCGGTCTGCCACACCCACACTCATCGTCACTCGGTTAACGAACTTCCCCTCAACCTGAAAATCATACCCCTCTCCGCCATCCAGCATCTTCGCACCACGGTATGAATAATCTGCATATTATGAAGTCTGCTCACACCCCCACTAATTTACCAAAACCCATCCTCCACCACAACCCAGCGATCCGTCAGTATGGTAGTAACCGCACATACCCACCGCTACCCCCACCACCGATTCCTCAAAACATCGCCCCCACCACCAATTCCCCATACGACCCCGCCGAGACGGTCTGGCTCGCGAGACACCACGTATACATCTCACCCAGGATGACGTCTCTCCATAAACCTCCTTTACTACTGATGTGGCTCCAAAATCAAGGAAAATAAGAGTTGTAGGTGGCGTTGCAATCGGCTTTCCCTTATATATAGATATACTCTCTTGCTTAGCTTTCCGTCGGCTACTTATACATAGTTGTCTGTGGATTGAATCCATGCTTGAAAATAAAGTATTATGTGATGTGTAATAAAATTATAAATAAAAACTCACCTTTTAAATAAGTTTTGTGTATAGTTATTAATGTTTTATAAGAGGCAATGTTAAATGTGTATAAATTGAGAACGAAATATTTATTGAACCGTTCGGTGAATCGTTTTCAAATTTGATAGGGGATTATTACATAGACAAAGTAACAATGGGTGTAATTGTGATAACTTATTATTTTAAAAATTACGCTCGTACACTAGAATATTTGTGATTATTATTACTTATTGTGAGAGTTATTTATTATTACACAGAAATAATGTACAGCAAAATGCGACTTGATAACAGTACAGATTGTTTATTTAATTCATTCGCAGTGAACCATATTTCAATTTATTATTCAATATTATATTGATTACTTTTTATTGTAACACTTCTGTCTGCCGTTGTTAATCGCACGCGTGAACGCTTCCAGCAGTTTCCAAACGAGTTGAGTTTCACAGAGGGCGAAGTCATCCGCATCATCAAGCACCTCGATGCCGAAGGAGCAGAGGGAACGATCGACAATACGACAGCGTCGGCCAAGAGCGTCCAGTGATCTTGTGGTATCGATTGCTTTGTTCCATTGATTATGAAATCATAACTCTTTGTGAGCGCCAAAATTCGTACCAGCCCGCCAAATTATTATAAGTAGCGATATGACTCGGGTGTTACCCACGATGACGAGGCGGAATAGAAAAACGGAAATTACAAATGTAAATATGACTCGAGTGTTGTTGACGACGAGAGAGAAGCGGTACCAGGAGAGGAGTTCGACGCGAGATCCCGTGCTGTATAGACGTTTATACCAACCAATAAATTTATACTCCATCTTTAAAGTTTCCTTGAATATTTTATATCCCTTACAATCTCAGAAGTGGGATTTATTAACGCAAGCCCACAGTAATTTGATACAGCCGGGACTCTGAGTAATTTCGTAGGACTCGTAGAGTCAAAAAAAAAAAGAAAATCTGAAAACGGTGTTCCGAGTTACGCAACCGTTAAGCGCGTGTGTCGGATCGTTAATATCATGGCGGAACGAGTGTAACGGTCTCGTGAGTTCGCGTATGGGTTTTTTTCGATCACACCGTGCTCGTAAGCAGTGAACACGTTGTTCTTATTTTTTTCTTTGTTTTTGAAAAATCGGGTTTCGAGGAAAGACATCCAGGGCCGACGGTTAAGTGGTTTTTGAACGTGAGGACTCGGAAAGAAAATAGATAGGACAAAAGTTAACGGAGTATTCGAAGCGGGGTCGCGTGGACTGGAGACGGATACGAAAAAAAAAGAAACCGGTAGCAATTTGGCGTGAGTGATCGGCGTAGGCAAAAGGCTGGTAACCGCCATTATCTCCGTCGGAAAATTTGCTTTTCATCGAGCAAGGGCAAACTCGTGAACACGTGATTGGTGGCGTGATTTACGTGACGTCACAATCTCGCTCTTTTCGTGTTCCGGGCAGGCCGACGTGCTCGTGAGACTCGTTTCGAGAGGGGACGAGGGAAAGAAGAAAGGGAGTACCGAGCGCATGCATTGGGACAATCGGAGCGTATGTACAACCGGCTCACTGGTGTCGAACTTGTATTCGTGGACAGCGTTTCGTGTGTGTGAGCGTACAAGTGTGTACGCGTGAACAGTAAACATTAGACGGTGTGTATTCGTCTTGTGCGAGTCTTGTGTGTGACTCAGACGTATACGTGTTTGTGAACGAGCGACAAGGTGAGGAAGGCGACTGATTTTACCGCAGCCCAGCTAAAATCAAAAGTCCAGGAACGTGGTCTTCCTTCAGCCGGTACGAAAAATGAATTGATCTCACGATTGCACGAGTCAGATCCGAGTGGAGGGTGGATGATTGATCCGCGAAACCCCGAAGAAAATGAGTTAACATCGGAGATTGGGCGACAACAAGCTGCATATCGTTCGCGATCCGTACCAGCTGAGGAGATGCAGCGAGAAATTGAATTATTAAGACGGGAACGAGAGCTCATGCGCCGAGAATTGGCGTTAACGCAGAGGGAACTTGAGGCTGCTCGTACGACTCCCCCGATTGCAGAAAATAGATACCCCAAGGTCAACCTTAGAGTTTTGTCCGATTTATTAAGTGAGTTTAGTGGAGCACAAGATGCTTTCTGGAAATGGGAAAAACAGTTGCAGTTGCTGAAAAATTCTTACGATCTGGACGACAACTCGACTCGGATACTGGCGGGGTCGAAGCTGAAAGGAAGCGCTCTCGACTGGTTTCACTCGAAACCAGAACATATCGAAATGAATCTGGGACAATTCTGGGATATTGGAGGAAATGCGGACGATATTCGACCAGCTTCCGAATAAAGTCGCACTTCGACGCCAATTTGAGAGTCGTCAATGGAAAAACGGAGAAACTTTCAATGATTACTATCACGAGAAAGTTATACTGGCGAATCGTGTCGTCGTACCTGAAGAAGAGATCGTCGACTATTTGATCGACGGAATCCCGGATCATCGTTTACGAGATCAAGCTCGAATGCAAGGATTCGATAATAAAACCTCGTTATTGGTAGCGTTCGGAAAAATTTTGCTTCGGTCTTTTAAGGATGAAGGGAAAAGCCGTGGTAAACGCGATTATAACGACAAGCCTGCTTCAAGGCAGTCATCGTCATCGAGCGGTACGAACGAGAGCACGAGTGGAGCCACGACTAGTAGCCGTCCAGCAAGAACGTGTTTCCATTGCTACAAAGAGGGCCATCTTAAACCGCAATGCCTCGAACTCTTCAAAAAGAAGGGCACCTGTTTTGCCTGCAACCAACCAGGGCATCTTTCAAGAGATTGTCCCCAAAAAACGACGCAGGTTGGCAACATCTATCCAGCTCCCGTCGAGGAAGATGAGTATCACAAGAATGTTTTGTACACTATGTATGTTGATGGTGAAAAAGAAAGAACCGAATTGGTAATGTTGTTGGACACGGGAAGTCCGATTAGTTTTATTAAATTGCTTTACATCCCGAGTAACGTGATTGATTGCGCAGACGAATATTGTAATATATTTCGTGGAATAAATAATAGCAGTTTAGTCGTCCTTGGATCAGTTAATCTCGAGATAAAGATGGACGGAAGACTATAGACAAACTCAAGGTTAATGGTTGTACCGGATTTTACAATGGCTTCGAGCGTAGTTTTGGGTAGAGATATTTTAAAGAGGTTCGACCTTGGCTTGAGACAAGTGACGAATTCCTATCAAGAAGAGATTGCGTGTATAGCGGGTATCGATCTTTCCTCTCCAGGCGAGGACGAGGCGGATGCGCTGATGATAAACAATGCGATACCGATCGAAACGCAAAAGCAGGTACAGAAGATATTTAGAGAAAATTATTTGGAACTTGCCCGCCCAGAAGAGCCAAGGGTGAGGGCGGAATTAAAATTAACTGTGTCCGAAAGCGAGCCGATTCGCTTCGCGCCGAGAAGATTATCGTACGTTGAGAAAGAACAAGTTCGTAAAATAATCGATGGATTGTTGGAGAGGGGGATCGTTAGAACGAGTGAGTCAGAGTACGCCTCACCCATTGTTTTGGTGAAAAAGAAAAACGGGGAGACCCGAATGTGCGTCGACTATCGAGCATTGAATAAACTGATTCTTCGCGACAACTACCCCCTTCCCCTCATCGAGGATCAACTCGATATCTTGCAGGGGAAACGGTATTTTACAGTACTCGATTTGAAGGACGGGTTTCACCATGTGGCAATGGCCCATGTTGCGATCGAATATACGGCATTTGTCACTCCTGTTGGACAGTACGAGTACGTAAAGATGCTGTTCGGTCTCAAAGGTGCGCCGACGAAATTCCGAAGATGGATAAACCTAGTCCTTAAAGAGTTTGTCGATCGAGGTGACGTAATTACGTACCTCGACGACTTCATGATCACGACAGAAACCATCAAATGGAATCTGTGCGTACTCGAGGCCGTGTTAGCGACACTTGTTACCAGCAGATTGGAACTGCGCGTTGACAAATGCAAGTTTTTGTTCACTGATATTGAGTATCTCGGCTACCGAATCTCGCAAGAGGGAATTAGTCCAACGGAAGAGGGAATCGCCGCGATCAAGAACTATTCTGCTCCACAAGATGTACGAGGTGTCAGGCGCTTTCTTGGTATGAACTCATACTTTAGAAAATTCATCGAGAGATTTTCGGTCATTGCCAAACCGCTCCATGAGCTCTGTAAGAAAGAGGTGCCGTTTCAGTTTGGTGAGGTCGAGTTGAAAGCGTTCGAGAAATTAAAGGGGCAGCTCGTTGAGGCACCGATTTTGGCGATTTACAATCCGCGCGACGAGAGCGAGCTACACTGCGATGGCAGCTCACGAGGTTACGGGGGTGTTTTACTCCAGCGCAAATCTGATCGTAAGCTTCATCCCGTATTCTATTTCTCCAAGCTCACGAGTGAAACAGAGAGTAGATACTATAGTTTCGAATTGGAAACGTTGGCGATTATCTACTCTTTGCGAAGGTTCCGAGTTTATCTTCATGGGATTAAGTTCAAGATCGTGACGGACTATAATTCTCTGAAGATGACTCTGAACAAACGAGAAATCAATCAGCAAATCGCAAGATGGGCGTTAGAGCTCGAGAATTACGATTATTCGGTCGAACATCGTGCCGGAAATAGGTTGCAGCATGTTGATGCGCTCAGTCGTGCTAGGAATGTATTGGTGGTCGAGGACAACCCATTCGAGGTCAATCTCTCAATAAGTTAAGATCGTTACCCAGTAATCAAAGAATTGTGGGATTTATTGGAAAAAACCGAGCATCGTTCTTTCGAGATGAGGAATGGTCTCGTATACAGGAAAGAGGGGACCGAGCTACTATTTTACGTGCCGCAAAGTATGGTCGCGCACGTGATAAGGAGGTGTCACGATGAGGTGGGACATTTATCAGTCGAGAAAACTTGCAGCGCGATAAAATCTACCTACTGGTTCCCTAAAATGAGGGAAAAGGTCAAGATTTATATCCAGGATTGTTTAAAATGTGTTGCGTTTAACCCGGCCACGGGAAAGGCGGAAGCGTTTCTACATAGCCTTCCGAAGGGTAACGTACCATTTTCAACAGTTCATATTGACCATTATGGGCCAATAGAAAAGGAACGCTTGGTATAACGTCACATTCTCGTCGTGATCGATTCCTTCACGAAATTCACGAAGTTGTACGCGACGAAAACAACCGCGACTAGCGAGTCGATCGAGTGTTTGCGACGTTATTTTACGGACTATAGCCGCCCGAAATGTATCATATCGGATAGAGGTACCAGCTTTACGTCGCGCGATTTTGACGAGTTCCGCGAGGAAAATAATATTAAGCATGTACGAATCGCAACCGCGTCACCGAAAGCCAACGGGCAGGTCGAGCGCGTGAATAGAGTTCTAGGACCAATGTTAGGCAAATTAATTGATAACGCGTCGGGTCGGTATTGGTACAAAGTCCTGAACGACGTTGAGTTCGCCCTGAATAATTCCGTAAACAAGTCGACAGGCGAAACGCCCGCAAAGCTCTTGTTCGACGTTGACCAACGTGGAAGAACACCTGACACGATAAAAGATTACGTGGAAATCATTGCATCAGAGCCGCGTGATTTAGAGACGTTACGAGCGGACGCGGCCGCCAAAATAGAAAAGTCGCAGGAATATAAGGAGCAATATTTTGATAAGAGGCGGAAAAAAGCGCAAAGATACGAGGTTAACGACTATGTTATGATCAAGAATTTCGAGAGCACAACAGGGGCACCTCATAAAATTATCCCAAGGTTCGAAGGACCATACCGCGTCATCGAAGTACTGCGAAACGATCGTTACGTCATAGCGGACGTGGAAAACCACCAGATTTCACAGCGACCGTATTGTGGTACTTGGGAAGCTGCGAACAAGAGGCCCTGGTGTTCTCGCGAAACCTGTGTTCATGGGAAAGACGCGGGGGTTGACGAGTGAAACCCAAGAAAAAGAAATGTATTCAAGCTTATTGCGATCGATTCTTTTTGTACGAAGGCACATGGGTGTACCGACGAATGGCGGATAGAGCGAATAAACGAATGGTTTCCATGGCGTCCGAGCCGGACTTATGTCAGGAACGGCCGAACTGTGAGTGCCAAAATTCGTACCAGCCCGCCAAATTATTATAAGTAGCGATATGACTCGGGTGTTACCCACGATGACGAGGCGGAATAGAAAAACGGAAATTACAAATGTAAATATGACTCCAGTATTGTTGACGACGACGAGAGAGAAGCGGTACCAGGAGAGGTGTTCGACGCGAGATCCCGTGCTGTATAGACGTTTATACCAACCAATAAATTTATACTCCATCTTGGAAGTTTCCTTGAATATTTTATATCCCTTACATCTTTTTAATATATTTGTCTGCGAAGTGAAGCTCACAAAGTGGGTTTTTCCATTGCGAAACCGAGGGCCTTGCTCCATCCATGGAGTCGCGTGTTGCACTGATTCAAAAAAGTGTTTTAAAGGTAACTGGTAAAAATTGATGAACCTACCCTAGTTGAGTTTCAACATATCGTACCTTAGGCATTGCAAAAATGGATGTTGTTCGCATTCCCATCCTTCTTTTTCTCGCCGCGTCGTTGTATCAACCGCTCTGACATCCAGGGACTGAGCATAGTCTTTTCATACTGAAAAGTAGATGGATTATTTAAACAATGAAATGAAAAAAAAGTTTCGAAAGTTCTTTTCAATATTTGAAAAATCATTGAAGAAACTTCGATCTCACAAGAACATTCTCTTTTAAACTTTCAAAAGAATTCAACAAGCATTCTTCCTACAATTGATCCTACTGAGGAACGAAAGTTCTTTTCAATATTTGAAAAATCATTGAAGAAACTTCGATCTCACAAGAACATTCTCTTTTAAACTTTCAAAAGAATTCAACAAGCATTCTTCCTACAATTGTTCCTATTGAGGAACAAATTGATCCTACTTGCTCTTGTGGGCTTAAAATTTCGTCGGTGATGTTTTATGTTCTTTAGTAGTTAAATTAATTAATAATAAAAACATACCTTCTTCAACCGCCTATCTCCTTTCGTAAAAAATGAGAACTTTTTTCGAGACACAAACTTTTTCAAAACTTTTCACTCTCAAGAAACCCGGGATCATTCAAGTAACGCCAAGGTAAAAGGAAAATGACCGAAAACACCTTGATTTTGCCAACTTTTCTCTAATGCGCATGCCTAGAACCTTTAGCTACAAGTATTACTATACATCGGGGAATTGCGATCGCAGCGCCCCTTGCGGTCACTTAAAAGTCGGGATTTTGGGGCCGTGTTTCGTTGCTCATCTCCTATGGAGTGTTCACTCCTTTACTCTAGTCTCCCTGAAGGCGACGCTGAGCGACACATTTGACGTGTTCTTTTCAATAACGGCGTTTATATGTCGTGTGCGCTGGTAGAAGGGTTGGGGTCCCAGAATCAACGATTCAAACTCGTAGTTAAACAGACGTTGGGACGCGAGGGCTATCCGGTTGTGAGCGACAGAGAGATAGATGGTCTATACGGTAAATGATCTCAAATAAGAAAAAATTCGAGCGTAGCAGGTTATATTTCTAAATGGGCTACCATTTGCCTTGTTACAAAAAAATAATAATGCCGTGCTTATGTAACAGTAGCAGGTTATATTTCTAAATGGGCTACCATTTGCCTTGTTACAAAAAAATAATAATGCCGTGCTTATGTAACAGTTGCATGCTGGAAACTCCAACATTGCCGTCGTCTAAATCAACAGGAGAGGCTAACGGCAGCCAAAGTACGCGAGTGGTTATCCATCGGATTAAAGAGCGAAAGATACCGAGCGAAGGTGCTAAGAAGAAAGGACCGAGGCCAAAAAGAGACAAGAAGAAAAAAGAAGAAGAGCGGTACTTATCGCTCCACGAAGGGAAGAGAAGAAGTCCCGCTCCTCCGACTTTCCTCCTCTTTTATACCCACATGTTATTGTTTATTGTTCCCCTTCCCTTAACAATTACCCATCATTCCCTTTATTGTTAACCTTTCTTCATGTTTTAAATAAATTTATGCTTCCTTTGTTTTTTGTTACTTTCTCTGTTTTCTTTCCAACGACTTTTCCCCTTCCCTTACTTTTTACCTGTCGTTACCTTTCTCTACTGTTTTTGTTTATTTTCTGTTTTTCCTTCTCTCACTCGTCTTTTCTTCCGCTTATTGTTTTGTGACCTTCAGTTTTTGTGTTTACTTGTGTTTTTCAGAGGTCATACATATCCACTTGTTATGATTTATTATTCCCCCTTCCCTACTCTCATAATGGGCCGGTTTGTTTGAATTTGTGGTGGGGGTATGGCGTCTGAGACGGACCTGTACGTCTCAATATATATAATATGATAACTACATACCGATCACAGATATATTTTTTATGCTCCATTTTGGTTAGTTGTGCCCTCACGAGTCTCGACAGATTCTTGATCCATACGAAGTGCCCCACATTGTTGTCCTCAGTATCTTGCATGTATAGCAAATTGATGTGCTTTTCCTTCTTATTTTGAGTCACGTATATTGGAACGATGTCCTTTTTGGCGGCAGTGGTGGTGTACACGTTGATGGATAAATTGTTTTGCAGCTCAAATTTTTTTATTTAGTGTATGGTTACCGGGAATTGAATGTCCTGTAGATCCAGTACGCTTGAGTAATGTGGGTAAGATGACGGACGGTCACTGTGTTGTTCGCACCATCTGTTTTATGAAGGTGTGCACATGGATATTTCGCTGTGCATATCGTGTTTCGTCAAAACAAGAGACGTCTTTACGGAAATGCGTGAGGTCCGCGTCCAGACCGTTGAAATACTAGAATTCATTGAGGGCAAATATTGCAAGGACTGCAGAGAGCCTTTATTCCAAGCGATGCCAGAATCCGCGTGTTTGAGATGCACGGGATCAAAAATCATTGTGAGTGTTGTGAATTAAATCATAAGAATGAAAAAAGTCTCAATAATAAAAAAATGTTTTTTCTTGTGTTAAAGCCAAATATTTGAATAGAGCGCGATGCGTGAGTGGCGCCAGCAGACACGCCACGTGGCGGCGTGCCCGGCGCGCGCATGGCGGAAGCAAGAGGAGAGAGAGAGAGAGAGTTATTAGCCGGCATGCGAGCGTGAAACGCGTGGGCCGCTCTCTCTGTTCAGACGCCGAGTCGTAAGGACGTGTGCACGTAGAAGTAGAGTTTTGAATTATCGTGTACCGGCGAGGAGTGCCGGGTGAGGAAGCACGAGCGAAGCGTTGAGTCGAACGGGAGTTCTACAGTATTACGTAATAATTATTAATTACTAGTATATCTAAATTTATATACATATATATACATATTTATATCGTCCACTATAATTCTATCAACTCCGGAGTAATAAAGTCAATCACTCTTGTCATTCTAATTATTCGCGGTCGGGCTTAATTCTTACGTTCGGAGGAACCACGGGCGGCGTCCCTTGCCCCATCCTAGCTAACGAAGCGAGGGCTCGCAACGAACGACAGTGGAAGGAATCGAATAAAGGAAAATAAAGAAGGACTCTTATCCCCACTTTCTTTAACAAAAATTCAGAAGTGGGATTACTCCGAAAAAAAAGACAAAGTGACCGCGAGTGAAATAATTACTCCGAAAAAAAAGACAAAGTGACCGCGAGTGAAATAAGTACTCCGAAGAAAAGACAAAGTGACCGCGAGTGAAATAATTACTCCGAAAAAAAAAAGACAAAGTCACCGCGAGTGAAATAATTACTCCGAAAAAAAGACAAAGTGACCGGTGAAGAAACTGAGGACATGAAATGATTAATGAGGAAACGTTCGAGGCATTCGTGCGACAAAACGCGAACGTGATTGCCGGGATGCCGTTAAATCATTCAAACACGTTCGGTCGGGGACGCGGCTTCGAACCGTTCGTGGAGCCACGCGGCGGTGGGCAAGATGGTGGCCGATCGACGCCGGTTAACTTCGCGGCAGAGACGGAAATAGAGCGCGATCACGTGACTCGAGTGAGTGACACGAGAGCACCGAGTTCACGTTCGAGTGAAAGGGGAGGGGTGAATCAAAGTGAGACGCGACAAGACAATGATTGGTGTGACGCGCGCGCGATTCCCCGCGAACAATCATCGGTGATTGAGGGACACTCGAGTCCACCCCTCTTATCTGTGCTTCGCGACGCGACTTCGGGTGATGCGCAAGAGGCGCTAGTTCGAGCATTCGAAGAGTTTATAGTGAATTAGGCGCGACAGCCACGTTCGGAGACACCTCGACCGCCATCGGAGCCGATCACCGCGGTGCACATGATCCCGAAGCTGACGAAGGACATCGAGGATTTCACAGGGGAACCAGATGGCATTCGAGCGCGGGAATGAATGGAGAACCTTGAGTCGCTGCGCGAGCTGCATCAGTGGTCGGAGGCGTACCTGTTAGCGGCGGCCCGAATGCACCTGTCGGAGGGTGCCAAAGACTGGTTTCGAGCTCGAACCGGGGAGATCCGGACGTGGGGAGAATTCCGAGCAGCCTTGGAAGCCACATTCATGGTGAGCGACGACATAACGACCCGGTGGGGACGTATGAAGGCCCGTCGGCAATTACGAGGTGAGTCGCTAAATCGTTACTTCTACGCGAAAACTCGTTTGTGCGCGCCACTGGGCATGGCGTTCCGAGAGGAACGCGGTGAAGTTTTATCTGGCCTTCAGTCTCGAGAACTTTTTAATTTAGTCATGCCGTCCTTGCAGTGCACGCAAGACGCATTGCTGCGCGATTTAATATATTACGACAAAATGTTAGCAAACCAAAGGCGCGAGAGTGAAACCCGGAACGTGCGCGAGTCAAGTTGGAAAAAAAAAAGTTACCCGGATTTGAATCGAGGGAAAACAGTCAATTCAAGAGTAAATGAAGCGTTTGTGCGGTCGACGCCAGTGGAAAGGGACAGGATAATAGAGCGCGCCTGTTATAATTGTCGGAAAACTGGACATATCTCGCGTGATTGCCCGGAACCAAGACGTTCGATAGCGTGTTATAAGTGCCACCAGCCAGGTCAATGCCCGCAGGTGGTCGGGTCAGAAAAACCGAGGGTACAGGCATTAGACTCGCGCCGTGACAGCACCGCTGCAAAGTACGTTAAGCAGGCGCGGGTGGACGGTCGAGTGGTAATGGCATTTATAGACATCGGGAGTGCAGAATGTACAAATCGAGCCTCCCGCGTGCTAACAGAACAATTTCAAATGCAGGCGGCGGCTACGGACTTGAAGCCCTTCGGTCCGCCAGAATTTGTCGTTAAAAGTATCGGTACAGTGCGCGCTGATATCGAGATCGTCGGGGTGCACGTTCGGGGTGTGACCCTCCGAGTCGTTCCGGACGATGTCCAAGCCGTAGATGTCCTCGTGGGTCGGACATTCACCGATGACCCAGGAGTATCATTTTCCAAAATTAATAATACGCTAACCTTTTATAGGGAAAACGAGTTGCCCATGGAGAATGTAGTCGCAGCGTCAACGCCGTTGTCGGCTGTGCAAGAAGTGCGTTTGCCAGCCAATAGCATTTCCCTGATTGATGTTGTCGACGAGGATGGTAGTTTTTCCGTGCCAATGGCGAACTGGGGAGTGCGACCAGCTCACCTCAAGCCGGGACAAGTGGCGCTCCGAGGTGACGTTCGGCATCTCCAAGTTATCCGAAGTCCGGTGGTAGTCCCGTTGATCCCGGAGGAAGAGATAGACGTGGGGCCGGAGCAGTTGGACGGAGTGCGACGTCAACTGCTGGACACGCTGCGAGACTTCCGCGACTGCGTGGCCTTGAACTCGCTGAAAGATACACGAACGAACGCGGTACTCAGGGTTCTGGAGGAATTCGTGGATACATACGGCGCCCCGTCTCAGCTCGTCTCAGACCGAGGAACGTGTTTCACGTCGAAGGCTTTCGAGGAATTTTTCCAGAAGCACGGAATTCAACACCACCTGAAGTCGCCGAGACACCCGCAGGCGAACGGGCAGGTGGAGCACCTCAACGCCACGGTGGTGCCAGCAATCCGAGCCAACCTCGAGGGAGACGATGGACCGACGTGGGACCGCCAGCTGCGTAAACTGCAGGCCGACATAAACGAGATGGTCAATGCCAGTACGGGCAAAAGTCGGTCCGAGCTCGTTTTGGGGTACGTGCCACGTCGGGCTGAGGGCGTCCTTCGTAGATTCACCCGCGAGGACGAAACCACCTATACCCTGCCAGAAACGCTCCAAGCGAGGGCGACGGAGAGAATCGTCACCGTCCAGGATAAGGTGAACAGGCGGTACGATGCGAAACGCCTTCGAAACCATGACTTCAGCCCCGGGGACATCGTATTTATGAAGACTGCGCCGCAAGCCACTGGGGAGTCCACCAAATTACACCCAAAGTATCGGGGTCCGTTGGTCCTCGTAAAAAAAGTATCGGAGGATACCTTCTGCGTGGCGGAGCTACGCGAGGCGGGAGGTAGACGATACGCCACAACGGCGCACGTCAGTCAGCTAAAACCGTGGACGCCGGCTGAAAGTGACTCCGACAGCGAGGCAGGCAACAGCGACGTCGACGCGGCCAGTACGGGGGATCAGCGTGACCCTGAACAGCCCGAGGAACTTCGCGATCTGTCTCCGACGCCAATTCCGCTCGATGGTGTTCGGCCGACTCGAGAGAAACGACGACCACGTCGATTCGACGATTACGTCGAATAAGTATTTCCGTGTAAAAAGAAAAGCGCTATTGTGATAGTAAAGAAATGTGCATAATCGAGAATAACATTAGCCGCATTGGGCCTTGTGTGTGTGTGTGAGAGTATCGTGGCATGTAATTGTCAATGTAGTCCTCGAAAGAAATTACGCAAATAAAGGATTCGTGCCGTTCGAGGACGAGCGGACGGTCGGATGGCCGAACTGTTAAAGCCAAATATTTAAATAGAGCGCGATGCGTGAGTGGCGCCAGCAGATACGCCACGTGGCGGCGTGCCCGGCGCACGCATGGCGGAAGCAAGAGGAGAGAGAGAGAGTTATTAGCCGGCATGCGAGCGTGAAACGCGTGGGCCGCTCTCTCTGTTCAGACGTCGAGTCGTAAGGACGTGTGCACGTAGAAGTAGAGTTTTGAATTATCGTGTACCGGCGAGGAGTGCCGGGTGAGGAAGCACGAGCGAAGCGTTGAGTCGAACGGGAGTTCTACAGTATTACCTAATAATTATTAATTACTAGTATATCTAAATTTATATATATATATATACATATTTATATCGTCCACTATAATTCTATCAACTCCGGAGTAATAAAGTCAATCACTCTTGTCATTCTAATTATTCGCGGTCGGGCTTAATTCTTACGTTCGGAGGAACCACGGGCGGCGTCCCTTGCCCCATCCTACCTAACGAAGCGAGGGCTCGCAACGAACGAGAGTGGAAGGAATCGAATAAAGGAAAATAAAGAAGGACTCTTATCCCCCCTTTCTTTAACGCTTGTTTGTTTCAGTTCGGTAACACGGGTTGTGAATAGAGACTCATTTTGTAACGCATGCGCGAATACACACACGCACACACACACACACACACACACACACACACACACACACACACACACACACACACACACACACACACAATTAAAAATAAAAAGTGATTGTTATAATAACAAATAGTGTATGTTTCATTAACCCTCTCCCTTCTCCCCTCTCGCCCGCGGGTCCAGCTATCGCCTGGAAGACATTGTCACCAAAAACTAGCCTCCCCACTCTCTAACACCACCCCCTCCCCGTTCCCTCCGCTGGAACCCCGCACACGGCTGCCGCATGCAGGATCCCCCCCTCCACCATGCATACCGCGGCTTCCCCACGCTCGACTCCCCCGCCCCGCTGCCCCTGAGATTCCTGGGTTAGAACCGCTCTAGTTCTTCTACTAATGGTAATCTTATATAAAATCTCCTTGAGGAATTTAACAAAATGAACTCAATCTTCTAATGCTACAAATCAATTCGGCCGTACCGCGTCGAACGAACGCCACATTTCAAGGGGCGATTTGAAACGTAGGCCCGGCATTGTATCCGAGTTTGATAGAGGCATTTCGTAAAAATCGAAAAAGCCAACCTTGTGTGCGAGAAAGCGGTTTCGCTGTGATGCGATAGTCAAATACTTATTTTGAGGGGTCATATTCGATTTCATCTCATTTCCGGTCAGAGCGAATGGATCACTTGATCGGTGCTCCAAGATACAAATTTAATCATAGAATTACATTTTACACGACAAAGACGAAATCGACGTCTGGCTTGATTTTTTGGCATGAGCTGTAACTCTCTTCGAACATACTCATCATTGATTTGATTGATTTCGCTTTATCTTGAGGTAATAAACCCCGAGACGTATGAGGTACGTTACTGAAGAGGAGCCTGAGTCGTTATCCGCTAACATCAAGCGAATAAAGATGAAATCGATGCTCCGAATGGCTTTTACATATTCTGTCAGACATTGCTGAGATCATTCGCCCAAATTCGTTTTCGATTTCATCTTATTTCCGGTCAGAGCTAATGGATCATTCAATCGTTGCTCGAAGATACAAGTTTAATAATAGAATCATTCTTTTCGCGACAAAGACGAAATCGATGTCTGGCTTGATTTTTCGGCATGAGTAGTAACTCCCTTCGAACATACTCATCATTGAATGTATCCACCTTGCTTTATTTTGAGGTAATAAGCCCCGAGACGTGTGAGGTACGTTACGGAAAAGGAGCCTGAGTTATTATCCGCTAACATCAAGCGAATAAAGATGAAATCGATGCTCCGAACGGTTTTCACATATTCTGTCAGACATTGCTGAGATCATTCGCCCAAATTCGTTTTCGATTTCATCTTATTTCCGCTCAGAGCTAATGGATCATTTGATCGTTGCTCGAAGATACAAGTTTAATAATAGAATCATTCTTTTCGCGATAAAGACGAAATCGATGTCTGGCTCCATTTTTCGGCTGTGAGTTGTAACTCTACGATGAGTTGTAACTCTCTTCGAACACACTCATCAATGAATTGATCGATTTTGTTTTATTTTGAGATAATAAGCCCCGAGATGTGGGAGGTACGTTACTGAAAACGGGCCTGTCATTATCCGCTAACATGCAGCGAATAAAGATGAAATCGATGCTCCGAACAGTTTTCGCATATTCTGTCAGCCATTGCTCAGATTATTCGCCTAAATTCGTTTTCGATTTCATCTTGTTTCCGGTCAGAGCTAATGCATGATTTGACCGGCGCTCAAAGATACAAGTTTAATAATAGGATCATTCTTTACGCGACAAAGACGAAATCGACGTCCGGCTTGATTTTTCGGCATGAGAGGTAACTCTTTTCGAGCATACTCATGTTAGCGCCACGCGTTCGCACAGGTGCGGTGGCGTCCTTACTAGCGTGCGGAGGCGTCATCAACCCAAGGGAGAGGCTCGAAAAGAGCGCGGCAAGAGAGCAGTTGGGCTAGAGTAGCGAAGCGAAGCGAACGTACAATTAAGTCGAGGCGTAAGGGCTGTATAGCCGAGCGAGTGCGGTCACCACGCGGTCGGTGAGCCACTCGAGCGAAGTCGTAGTGTAGTCTATGTCTATTTATCTTCTTTGTGCAAATCTCTATCTAACGTTATTCTATATATATATATACATCTCTTTATCTTTGGCCAATAAACTGAGAGAGTTCAATTTCACCCGTTGCCGTCCACGTGAGCGTCCTTTCATGCACCCGAATCCCCTGCGCGGCGGGCTACAGGATAAGGGGAGGTGCACGACTGGTCGTGGAGGTGCACCGAGAGGGAGAAGTGCATCTCTACCACTAACAATTTCAGAAGTGGGATTCGAACGCAACAGGTGGAATCTAAAGAACGTGGACGGACGAGTCCAAGTGCGAGACGGACGAGTCCAAGTGCGAGACGGACGAGTCCAAGTGCGAGACGGACGAGTCCAAGCGCGAAACGGACGAGCCCAAGTGCGACGCGGACGAGACCACGCCTGACTGGCAAGCGAAGTAAAATAAGCGGGCGTGAGACAGTAAATGGTGGACGAGTCAGTGTTCGAGGGTTTCGTGCGCGAAAAATTAGAGACGATGGGTCTTAATCGGACGGGTGGACAGGCGGGACGCGGTCGTGGGTGGGCAGAGCCGTCAACGCACGTGCGCGTGCCGGGGCATTCGAGGGGAGAGTTCGGGCAGGCGATGGAACTTGATGGCGCCGCAACGCCCGGGGCCTGCGAAGGACACGCCGGCGTGCCTGACCCGCCATGTTGCCCCGAAAGCGGCACGCAGTGCGAAGAAGCCGCGTCCGCGCCGCGAGCGACAGTGAGTTGTGGGAGAGAGGATAATGGGTCTCTCGGAGCCCCAGGCGGGTTTCCGCCGCCACGTGCATCAAGTAGAGCCGAGGGCTCGGACTCCGGGTTGATCGGGGCAGTGCTTCATTTGCTAGCGGCGGGGGAAAAAGACGAACTTCTCGCCGGGCTCATTACCTCGCGTTCGCCGGCCCATTCACATACAGTGGCGCCATCAGTGATACCGTCCTACCACGTGGTGCCCGACCTGTCGAAAAATATCGAGACTTTCAATGGTGATGACGACAGTGTACGCGCGCGTGAGTGGTTGCAGAATTTGGAATCGATGCAACGACTGCACCACTGGCCGAGTGATTACGTGTTCGAGGCTGCAAGAATGCATCTGCGTGAGGGAGCAAGAGACTGGTTCCGCGGGATATCGCGCGAAGTGGCTTTGTGGGACGAGTTCAGAGAAGCATTCCGCGAATCGTTCGTGAAGTGCGACGATTTCTCGACGCGCTTCGTGCGCATGAAGGCGCGAACTCAAGCAAAAACGGAACCGTTGCAAGTGTACTTCCACTCGAAAGTCAAACTGTGCGCGGAATTGAACTTGACGTTTAGGGAAACCAAAGCAGAGGTTCTCGTGGGGCTTTGGTCCAGGGAGTTGGCGAGCTCCGTGATGCCAGCCACGCATTACACTAGCAACGAGCTGTTGCACGATCTCCAGTACTTTGACCACATCATGGGACAGCGAAGCGACCGCATACGCGCCACCAGGGATGCGCCATCGGGGAGGTCGCAATCGGCAGGGTCGACGCCAAGGAAGCCTGAGCCGTCCGAGGGAGGGCAACGCGCGACAGGCCGCCCGGGACCGAAAGCCACCGAGACAGGAAGCCGCCGATGCTTCAACTGTGGCAAGGACGGTCATCTGGCCCGCGGGTGTCCGGCGCCAAAGAAGGAGCTCGTCTGCTTCAAGTGCGGAGGGCACGGGCACATCAGTCGGAGATGTCCAGCAACTACGGAGCCGTCGGTACACGCCATTGGGCACGTAAGTGAAACGACCGCGCAAAAGTATTTGAAGGTCGCACGGGTCAATGGAAGGGAGATGACAGCATTTATCGATCCGGGGAGCTCGGAGTGCACCCTTCGGGCCACGCGGGCGATCATGGAGCGGTTCACCGTGGAGGGGACACCGCAGACCCTGAAGGGCTTCGGGCCACCAAGCTGCGCCGTCGTGAGTCCGGGGATCGTCAAAGCACGCCTCGAGGTCGACGGGGTGGTGGTGCCGGACGTGCCATTCCGGGTCGTACCTGATAACGCCCAGACTGTCGATACCATTGTGGGTCGGACCTTCACGGACCACCCCACTGTGGACTACCAAAAAGTGGGCGACACCTTGACGCTCACTCAACGCGCGATCCAGGAGGGATCCGGCGAAACCGGAGGCGCACGTGACAGCCCCATCCAGGAGTGGCTGCTGCCGCCGCACTCAATCAACTTCATTAACCTGGTGAAGGACGAGGCGGAGTACGCGGTCCCGGTACTTAACCTGGGCCAGTCTGATCGAGTCGTGGGAAGGAGGGAATCCCGCCTAATCCGCGGGGAATTGCAACCGCTGCCGTTCGTGGGTGGAGAGTCGCCAGCACGAGAGCCAATCCAGAGAGAGCACGTCGACGTGGGGCCTGAACAATCTGAGGACGTGGCTCAGGACGTGTGCGCGGTCCTGAATGAGTTCAGGGACTGCGTATCCACCGGACTGCGAGACTTGGGGCGACCGCGAGATCTCGAGATGTCGATCGAGATGGTGGACGGGGCCAAGCCGGTCGCAGCCAAGCCCTACAGGGCAACCGACAAGGAGAGGCAGGACATTCGGCGTATTCTCGGAGAGTGGCGTGACGCGGGGATTGCGACGGACACGGAATCGCCCTATGCGAGTCCGGTCCTCCTGGTGAAAAAGAAAAATGGCGAATCGCGCCTTTGCGTGGACTATCGGAGGCTAAATAGCCAAACAAAGCGGGTGCACTTTCCGCTGCCCGATCTCGAAGAGCATTTAGCGCAAATTAGAGATAGTGTACTATTTATTGTTATCGATCTTGCTCACGGGTACTTACAGATACCCCTCAGCGCGGAGGCCCGGGCGCGAACAGCAATCATCACGCCAGATGAAACAGCCGAGTTCACGAGGATGGTCTTTGGTTTCATGAATGGTCCGGCCTTTTTCTCAAAGGCCATGCAGAGGGCTCTCGGACCTCTGCGAGACGAGGTGGTACTCTACTACTTAGACGATATATTAATTCCGGGAAAGGACTGGTCGTCACTTAAGCCGAAGCTACGGGCAGTGCTTGAGGCGCTGCGTAAGGCGGGTTTCACAATTAAATTAAGTAAGTGTAAATTTTTGTATCAGAGGGTCTCGTACTTAGGTCACGAATTATCGGCGAAAGGCGTAGAGCCGGGGGAAGGGAAAGTGGCGGCGATTCGCGAGTTCCCGTTGCCTCGAAACGCGCACGAGGTGCGCCGGTTTGTCGGTCTCACAGGTTATTTCAGGAAGTTTGTCCCGCGATTCGCGCACATAGCTAAGCCGCTCACGGAATTGTTAAAGAAAGAGTCCACGTTCGTATGGGGAGACTCGCAACAAATGGCATTCGAGCTATTGCGGCGGAAGCTGGTCAATCGCCCTATCTTGCAAACGTTCAACTCCGAGGCGACCGCAGAACTCCACACAGACGCGAGCGCGGCACGACTAGGCGCTATGTTATTCCAACCCGATGCGGAGGGGCAGCTGCGGCTTAAGTGTACGCGGTTAGTCGGCGAACCAGCGCGGCCGAGCAAAACTACCATAGTAGTAGGCTCGAGCTACTGGCGATCGTGTGGGCCGTGAAACGCCTCAGGCATTGGTTGGCCAACATTGACTTCACGATAGTCACTGATTGCTATGCATTAATTTATTTGAATACGCAGCGAACCGTGAATCCGCAAATCATTAGTTGGGTAGATCAATTAAGCGAGTATTCTTTCAGGATCGTGCATCGAGCAGGGGAGAAACTCCCGCATGTAGACGCCTTAAGTCGAGCGCCGAGTGAAGCCGATCGAGTGTTGACGCTCCTGAACGAATGCGATGTGATCCGTGTGCATCAACATTGCGATCCCGATTTAAAGGAACTAAGGGCAATTTTGGAGAAGCCAGTGACGGCGAGAACGGAGACGGGAAAAGGGCGAGCAAGTGAGCTCGAACTTCGTGAGGGAGTCGTTTATTGGCGGGTAGGAGGCGGCCTGCGATACGTAGTGCCTCGCCCGATGAGGAAGGGGCTGGTAATACGGTTTCGTGATTTAAAGAGCCACGCGGGAGTGGATCGAGTCGTTGCCCGACTGTGCGAGCATTATTACTTTCCGCGGTTAAAAGCTTACGTACGCCGTCATGTGCGGGCGTGCCTGCAATGTGCTGTTAATAAGACTTGTCCGGGGAAACAGGCGGGCCTGTTGCATCCAATCCCGCCGATGAACCGTCCCTTTGAGAGGGTACACATTGACTACCTCGGTCCTTTCATCACGAGCGCAAAAGGCAACAAATTTGTGTTTGTATTGGTCGATAGCCTAACTAAATTTGTTTTATTGCGTGCGGTCAAAGACACGAAGACGCGTTCGATAATTAAGTATCTGGAGGAGATGGTACAAATGTACGGAGCGTCGCGCGTGTTAATTTCAGACAGAGGAACGTGTTTTGTCTCGAAGAGCTTCGAGGCTTTCTGCCGACAGCACGGGATTCATCACATCGTTAATTCGCCGAGACATCCGAGGGCAAACGGGCAAGTAGAACGCTGGAACGCGGTTCTCTTGCCGGCGTTACGCAGTAACCTCGACGACGACGAGGGGCGAACCTGGGATCGCGCAATGACCCGCGTACAGAGCGATCTAAACGAGATGCGGAACGCGGCGACAGGGAAGTCACCTTTCGAATTATTGTACGGGTACGTGCCACGGCGGAACGAAGGCATGTTGCGACAGGTGGCGGACGAAGGCGGCGGCTATACACGTCCGGAGGAACAACGAGCCGAGGTCCGCGACCGATTCATCGGAGAGCAGGCGAAAATGAAGCGTCGCTTCGATCTGCACCGACGACCGCCTGCTAATCTGGTAACCGGGAGCGTGGTGTATATGAAGGCGAGTCCAGCAGTGCCGGGGGAATCCAACAAACTACGGCCACGCTATCGGGGACCCCTAGTGATCACCGAGGAACTCCCGGGAGACACGTATCGCGTGTGCGATCTGAACCCGACGACGGAGGGTCGGCGATACGTTTCGACCGCCCATGCCGAACAGCTCAAACTATGGATTCCGGAAGCCATCGAATCCAACGAGAGCGACCCAGGGGCCGAAAGCGACGCCGACAGCGCGGGGAGCGAGGCAGCGAGCGATCACGAGAGTCCGAACCATAGTTTTAAGCGGCGAAATCTAGATAAGAGCGATATATGTGATAAAATTGTACACTAAAACGAGTCAGTCGAAGGAGAAAGAGGCGTGACGACGGACGAAAGACGACATAGCACGCAGGAGATCGCAAACGGACCACATAGGCGATCGGGGCGCGCCGTGAGGCGCTCAGAGCGTCTACGCGATTACGAATGCGATGAATGAACAAAAAAAAAGGAGAAGAGAGAAAATGATACCGCAACCAGACGTTCGAGGACGAACGTAAGTAGGATGGCCGAATGTTAGCGCCACGCGTTCGCACAGGTGCGGTGGCGTCCTCACTAGCGTGCGGAGGCGTCATCAACCCAAGGGAGAGGCTAGAAAAGAGCGCGGCAGGAGAGTAGTTGGGCTAGAGTAGCGAAGCGAAGCGAACGTACAATTAAGTCGAGGCGTAAGGGCTGTATAGCCGAGCGAGTGCGGTCACCACGCGGTCGGTGAGCCACTCGAGCGAAGTCGTAGTGTAGTCTATGTCTATTTATTTATCTTCCTTGTGCAAATCTCTATCTAACGTTATTCTATATACATATACATCTCTTTATCTTTGGCCAATAAACTGAGAGAGTTCAATTTCACCCGTTGCCGTCCACGTGAGCGTCCTTTCATGCACCCCAATCCCCTGCGCGGCGGGCTACAGGATAAGGGGAGGTGCACGACTGGTCGTGGAGGTGCACCGAGAGGGAGAAGTGCATCTCTACCACTAACACTCGCAATTGAATTTATCGATTTCATTTTATTTTGAGGTAATAAGCCCCGAGAGGTGTGAGGTACGTTAATGAAAGGGAGCCTGAGTCATTATCCACTGACACCAAGATAATAAAGATGAAATCGATGTTTCGAACGGTTTTTGCATATTCTATCAGATATTGCTAAGGTCATTCGCCCAAATTCGTTTTCGATTTCATCTTACTTCCGGTCAGAGCTAATGGATCATTTGATCGTTGCTCAAAGATACAAGGTTAATAATAGAATCATTCTTTTCGCAACAAGGACGGAAACGATGTCTGGCTTGATTTTTCGGCATGAGTAGTAACTCTCTTCGAACATACTCATCATTGAATTTATCGATTTTGCTTTATTTTGAGGTAACAAGCCCCGAGACGTGTGAGGTACGTTACTGAAAACGGGCCTCAGTCATTATCCGCTAACATCCAGCGAATAAAGATGAAATCGATGCTCCGAACAGTTTTCGCATATTCTGTCAGCCATTACTCAGATCATTCGCCTAAATTCGTTTTGAATTTCATCTTACTTCCGGTCAGAGCTAATGGATGTTTTGTCCGGCGCTTAAAGATACAAGTTTAATCACAGAATCATTCATTACGCGACAAAGACGAAATCGACGTCCGGCTCTATTTTTCGGTAAGAGCTGTAACCCTCTTCGAACATATTTATTACAGTATAGTAGAGCTAACTACGGTTGAGGTGATTTCGCGTCTCGCTTGCTCTCTCGCAGATTCCAATGTTAACAGCAGTGACGGTCGAGCAGTTTAAGGAACGTGCTCGTTATGCCGGGGAGCCCCGGCTTTAAATCGATCTGTTTTCGCTCCTACTCTCTCGCTCCTTTCCGTCTCACTCGTTTCATCAGGGATGGTAGATGGCTCTCCAGCTTTTCTCGTACCAACCTAAACAAATTCACGTAGTGGATAAAAAATTATCGTACGTCATCAATCCACCACGGGAATATATGGCTGCAGCGTTATATATATATATATATATATATATATATATATATATATTGTAGGGGCACACCCGTGTCCCTAGCGCGTAAGTGCGTTTAAATGTTTCGCGCCTAAAAGGTCGAAAGTTGTCCGACTCTCGCCAACGAACCGATCATAACGGAGCCACCGTCTGAGACGGTTACAGCCGCCTAGGATCATGGAGGGAAGGCGGCCTGGTGAGTGAGAGGGAACATAGTTCGGGTCCACTTGCACCGTCTACGTGGAAGGAGACCCGTCGTGACGGCCATTCTACACGAGGGCGATTATATTGGAGTAGAAACAGCGTAGGTTCGATCGTGCCAGATATCGTTGCTACGAGTTCAGCAACACTCTCGGCGATTCAACGGAGGTTGTCGGCTAGAAACCATTCTACAATGGTGACAGTTCGAGCTACCGAATCGATGAAAAGAGATTCCGTTTTAAATCCGCTCCTTTCCCCATGAAGGATCGAATACCTGACTCCACCGATACGCCGAGACATCGTCCAGGCGGGTAACGCGAGAAAACGTATTATAAAAGCATCGAACGATGCGTAATCCCAAAGGTACAACGGGACAACGTGAGTACAAACCAACCTCCAATAAAAAGTGGCGCGACCCGAAGACGAGAAATACTCAACAGCGGGCATACAAAATGGCCGTCGGGGGACGGTGAATTCAAACCGTCACCATCCACGAGATTGCGTCTGCGATCAGTCCGTCAAAGGACGCGTCCGTGATCGGCCCAAACAAGTGAACGTCAATTTATCGAGTAATCATGCGAGATACTAAGTGTTGAACAATTCGCGAGTCTCATCAATGCAAGTCCGAGCGGGGACAGCGAAAAGGACATTTCAATTAAACAAAACCGGTTGTAATTATATTTTAAGTCAAGCGTTTAGGAGGTTGCGAGGCGAAATTCGAAAGCAAAATGTGAAGGCGATCGAAGCGATGTATTATAATAGTTTGAATCAATTATATGTAAAGTGCAATTAAGGCGGGACGAAACTCGCCGATATTGGGGTGCCTCAATGTAGATGGGCATCGAAAAGACTGTGATGTTGTAGCGAGGGGAAGTCGAAGGAAAATGTCTTAAAAATAGGGTGTGACGGACCTCGCCCGTATGCAATGTACAAATAGACAGCGCGAACTCGAATCTGTCAGTTAGATAAAAAATAAAATACTGCGATAGTTTTATAAGAATAGGAAATTGGTGCAATAAGAGAGAAATATTAAATAGGAACTGCATTGTCAAGATAAATAAAAAAAACGAATCGTTACAATATATATATATATATATTATATGGGGTGTGCGGAAAAAATCGATATTTTTTTTCGGTTGCATCCACCAAAAAAGGTGAATTAAGGTAAAAAAAGAAGAAGCCTCGAAGGAGAGGTCAAAAAAAATTATTTCGAACGGCGCATTGCATTTGAATACTTTCCATAAGAATAACACAGGAAAATATTGGATCTTCTGAACGTCGTAGTAAAACTCTTCAGAAAAAAATCTCACAAGAATGTCATTGAGATATTCTGATAGAGAATTGAATTCCCTACAAAAAACGTTTCTACGAACAATTAGCTTAGAACAACCGTTCAATTGGTATCGCTGTCTGAAATTAATTTTTTTATTTAAGCGACGTGCTGCGCGCCATAGCACACGCTGCCACCTGGCGGCAGCGTGCGGTAGCTCGTAGTGCAAAATTACAAGCTTCACACTAGCGTCACGAATGGGAAACTGCGACATTTTTCCCTCATTTTGGCCCCAAATCAAGATCTGTCACTGCTACAAAATTTCATTCGTTATTGCGAAGTGAATCCGGTAGTAGGGTCGGCTGCGTCGAAAAAATTAGCTAGTCACTTGTGGTACTTTAACGAGAAAATTGTTGCTTTGTCGTTTTTTGACAATGCTGTGCCGATAAGTGTGAAGGCAAAAATGGTACAAGCTGTGCAGTCTCGAAAAAAATCCAAAAATCCTTCCGAGTGAGTAATTGTTAAAAAAAATTATTGGGAAATGGTGCTGAAAAAAGACATAAGCGATTTCGTCACTCAAGAATCCTTATTTCTTTTCCAGCAATTCAATTTACTTCATGATTTTTTTAGAGTAAATATTGAATTATGGCCGGAAAAAGCCACTTATTTGAGTTGCTTTAATTTTTTTTAATCCAAATCCACTTTGATAGAAGCTTTAATCCAAATCCACTTTGATAGAAGCATATAATGGTTCATTAACAAAAAACGAAAAGCAGCTACAATATTTATTGGGCGTAGTGCAAAATCATCGACAGAAATAACCTAATTGCAACAAATAGACTCTTAAAAAAAGGAACGATGATTATCAAGCATTATAATGTAAAAACAAATTACTTTATCTTATTAAACCAAATTAATTGAATACAACTTTTCGAAACACGATCAATGATGGACGTCGTTTCTTTTATATTTCTTGTTGTACTTGATTCTTTTTTGTATCAGAGAAATATTTTGAGAACGATTCCGTGCAAATTGTATGTTAGAGCAGAACATTCTCTACAAAAAAAAACCCAAAAAGTTTTTTCGTAAAGCGAAAAATTCGATTTTTACAACCTTTCGAATTATTTATTTTCTATTAATTCAATTTCAGACAGCGATTCCACTTGAACGGTTGTTCTGAGCTAATTTTTCGTAAAAACTTTTTTGTTGGAAATTCGATTCTCTATGAGAATATGTTAATGACATCCTTGTGTGATTTTTTTCTGACGAGTTGCACTACCACATTCAGAAATCCCAATATTTTCCTGGGTTATTCTTATGGAAAATATTCAAATGCAATGCGCCATTCGAAATAATTTTTTTTTGAGCTCTCCTTCGAGGATTCTTCATTTTTTACCTTAATCCATCTTTTTTCGGTGGATGCAACCGAAAAAAAAGTATCGATTTTTTTCCGCACACCCTAATACACACACACACACACACACACACACACACACACACACACACACACACACACACACACACACGCACACACGCACGCACGCACGCACGCACGCACGCACGCACGCACGCACGCACGCACGCACGCACGCACGCACGCACGCACGCACGCACGCACGCACGCACGCACGCACGCACGCACGCACGCACGCACGCACGCACGCACGCACGCACGCACGCACGCACGCACGCACGCACGCACGCACGCACGCACGCACGCACGCACGCACGCACGCACGCACGCACGCACGCACGCACGCACGCACGCACGCACGCACGCACGCACGCACGCACGCACGCACGCACGCACGCACGCACGCACGCACACACACACACACACACACACACACACACACACACAGGGTGGGCCATTTTACGTGACCACCCCAAATATCTCCGCTGCCTTTAGAGGGACGAAAATAATGTCAGGAGATAATTTAATTGACTTGAAAGGGCTGATAGAGCGGCGAAAAATGTCATTTTTGTCAAGGTCCTAGTTTTTGCGTTCTCAAGGTCACCAATGGTTTTTCAAACAGGAACATGTTTTTTTTTCATTGAGACGTTGTAGCTGATATTCAGACGAATCCAACGACCTATGATATCATGAACTTGAATTTTTCTGTAATCGTGCATGCGATTGTCTGTTACTGTTTATCGATAACGAAAACTTTCGCTACAAAGTTATAACGAGTTACAGAAACGCGCTACTATGCGCGCATCGGCTTTGCAACGGCACAACTAGCGCTACGAGTGACAGAGTAGAACACAAAAAGTGGTCGTTTTACGTAGAAAAAAAAAACCAAAAGGTGCCAGTCCCCTAGCCGGAAGGCAAAATTCGCGTACTTTTCGGTACGAGAATGTATTTTGTCTCGTACCTCGTACGGCCAGTCATATTCTCGTATCCGTACGTGCATTCTCATACGTCTACCATCCCCGCGTTCCATCTCTTTTTAGCATGCTCTCAGGGATTTCTTCCAAGGAACGTGCTACGGGGTACAGAATTCTGTTGCTACTTTGCTTACATCTGTCAGATATTTGACAGGCTTTGGGCGTATTCGCGATTGTTAATACCGAATATCAATTTAACTAATTAATTAATCGTGTATTCGTGTATTTCGTACTATTCTGTTAGACGCTTTGCCCACGAAAAATTGGCTGTTTAAAATTGTGTATCAGTTGCACCATTGTTAACAATGCCATCAACTAGCAGATGTGCCTATAATGGATGCAAAAATGTTCCTAAGACGAGTCTCAAGCTGAGCTTCCATCGTTTCCCTAACAACAACGACACGTAAAAACATTCACACATTTTTTCACTTAGTACATATATAGTTTCTATTTAACAGTAATTAAAATAAAGAAAATGCATATTTGAGAGAATTGCACGCATTTACAAAAAAAACAACGTTTCGCGCGAAAATTCCTCCAATTTTGAATGAAATAAGTCGTATTTTGTTTTCTAATTTTTCAAAAATAATTCTCGTCAAGTAGAAGGCGGCCATATTATCAATATTTCTACCAAGTCTCAACTCAATCGACTCAAGAGTTTTTGAGTAATCATGCACGCCAATTTCGAATATGCGGTTATGAAAAAAAAAAAACGGGTTCGAAGATTATGCCCGCTCTGAATCGGAGCGGTGAGTTACAGCGTTGACGGGCTGTAACTTTTGAAGTTTTTCGAATTTCGCTTTGAAACTGTCGGAAAATATTCTACATATACAGGGTGTATCTTAAATACTAGTTTTCCGTTCGTGAGCATATAGGGTATCTCTTTTCAAGAAAAATGCTTTTAAATGTCGTACGCCAAAAAATAGCTGATATATTCACGAGTAAATTCCAACGGTGAGTAAACAATAGCACAGTAGTTTCGGCGTCCAAACGAGAGTGGGCGCGGGTTCGAATCGCCGTTCGCGGAGCTGGATGCAAAACCTTTGATTTTTATTAAATGGGAATTGAAATTGTAAATTCAAACTTTCAATTTTGAATGTTGAAATATGAATTTTAATCCTTATCCGCTCGCCCAAGTAAAGTATTAATTAATAAATAAAAAATGGTAGACAATATTGTCCATTGTTAACTCGGAAAATATGAAGATCTTAAGATCTTTACATCTCCCGTTTGAGTAAACAATGGATAACAATGTTTCACATGTTTATTTATTATTTAATACTTTATTTCGGCGACCGGATAACGTTCAAAACTCTGAAATTTCAAAATAAAAAATACAAATTTTAAATCCAACTGCCCGAATGTTGTTTCGAACCCTAGCGCGCGCTCGCTTAGACACCGAAACTACTATGGCATTGTTTACTCTCTGTTGGACTTTACTTGCCAATATCTTGGCCAATTTTTGTCGCACAACATTAAAAAAAAGTTTTGCTTTTTAAAAAAATGATACCTTTTAAATATAAGAATCAATTTTTTTATCGTTTTAAATGTATATCCCGTCTTAAGGTATTATTATCACGGACCTGAATATTTAACAATTAACTGATTTTCGTCCATAAACAGGTGGAAATATATCCCAGTGTGCCCGTAAAATTTCAAGCCCAGTTACCGAACTTTTAACAAACATTGCAATTCTCAAAATTGTTTTATTTATACGGCGCTTTATGGAGATTACACGCTGGCCAAATTTCTATATAATGATATATACACTAAAAAACTATAGATGCCTGAAGTAAACTGCTCACGCGTGTAAAAAATCATAAGATTCCGTAATAACAATAAAAACAGGGGGGGGGGGGCGAATCCTTAACGGGTTATACGCAGTAAGAAATTTCAAAAAATCTATTTTTTTTAATTGCATTTTCGTAGTGTACAAATATGTGAGCATATTCCCTGAAAATTTCAAATCGATACAGCGAATATTCTCGGAAATACGCACATATTTAATCGATTGGATTATATCTATCCCCTTAGTATAAAACCAAGTTTGTGTCGTCCGAAATCGCGAGCGTTAGCCGCCATCTTGAAAAACGCCTTTTTGCGAATATCTCGGAAACGGTGAGTTTTACGTTAAAAATCGTAAGGACTTTTTTGTAGAGGATAAAATTTCCATCTTTGTTTTGAAATTTTTTTTCTATTAATATTTGCCGAGATATAGTCGATTAAAGACCAAATTTTTGTTTTTGGAAAATATCTCGATAATTTTTGGAAATACGAAAAAAATGCAATAATCAAAGTTGTAAAGCATGACATTTTCTACAATTTTTGTATAACATTTTTTTTTGTAAAATCAAATTGGGAGATTTATACAGCAATCAATCTCGCATGATAGCAATGGTATCGAAGGAACTTAAAAAATCTGGAATTCGTGGCGAACAAGCTGTGGAAGATGCTGACACGCTGATTATCCAAGCAGCTGTGGATTTTTCTTCGCATTACGAGACAGTCATCGTCGTAGGCGAGGACGTCGATCTGCTAATATTGTTGACCGCATTAGCGCACAAGAAAAAAATCAATTCTACCACCAACGCAGGATGCAGCCCGTTACAATTCCTTCAGAGTATATCATCAAGTCTAAAGTTGGCTGGGATTTCACCATGACCCGGAGGAATGGGGCTGGAAGCGCGCTGCGAATCGCTTATCACCAATTAGAACGAAAAAAGCTCCCGCGCCGCAATGTTTGCTGCAAATAATATCTTGCAAATGCAAGGCACATTGCAGAGCTGCCTGCGGATGCCGAAAGAGCAGCTTGAAATGTTCCCTAATTTGTTCAAATTGCAGTGGCCAAACATGCGATAACGCAATTCCTACAGTGGACGATAGCGACGAAGAGGATTAATCTTTCATAGATTCTTTTGCTGTTCATGACTTGAACATGGAAGAAGAAAACTCGCAAACCATCGAAAATCGCCCTTCTTGTTCCAAACAACGAAAATTGTTTGAAATCTATCATCGACACATATCCCTCCTTTTCACGATAAATATTATTGTTACCGTCTCTATTATAAAATTCTTCGATTACACTTTTTTTTGGCATGCTAGAGTAATGTATTACCACTAATCGCTGTTTTTCTTTACCTGACGGCAACATTCAATGCGCTAGAACTCAGCAACTATGGATTTTACAAAAAAAGTTTCATACAAAGATTGTAGAAAATTCAATGCTCTACAACTTTAATTGTCACATTTTTTTCGTATTTCCAAAAATTATCGAGATATTTTCCAAAAACAAAAATTTGGTTTTTTTAATCGACCATATCTCGGCAAATATTAACAATAGAGAAAAAAGTTGAAAAAAAAGATGGGATATTTTATCCTCTAAAAAAAGGTTCTTACATTTTTTAACTTGAAACCCACCGTTTCCGAGATATTTGCAAGAAGACGTTTTTTAAGATGGCGGCTAACTTTCGCGGTTTCGGACGACACAAACTTGGTTTTATACTTAGAGGACGCTCTCTGGCATAATCCAATCGAAAAATCAATTATCAGGATTTTCTGCGGAGCGAATGTCTAAAAATCCTGGACTAATTCGTAAGGACGCTCGGAGCGCTACAGAGTAAGCGCGCGAAATTTCAAACGCGTTTTTCTCAAAACGGTGTTTTCACAATCGGTGAGCACGATTTCTCAAAAATCGCTGAACTGATCGGTCTGCAATTTTAACACAACCTTGTCAGATATATTTTTCAGGTATTGATCGAAGGAATAAGATTTCCGACAATTATTTATATTTTTTTCAACCATTAAACGGAAAAGACATTGTTTCTTTCCAGAGCCATCATTCTGTAAAAAATTAAAATTTCGACTATTCCTTCGATCAATACCTGGATTCATCTATCCCCTAAAATAATCTTTTTGGTTTTTTCGTTTTAGATAATCCAAACCGGAGATACTTTGCTCACCGCCGGACACTTTTTTTCGGGGACCTCCAGGAGACTTCCTACAAGAGCAATGTTAATGAATATTTGTTTAAATAAAAATGCCAATCTGAAGCTAAAAGATGCTGTTGTATCCCCGGCTCGAGAACTCGGGATGGGTATTTTTGGGATCGTTGCGAAATTAAGAGTTGGAACTCAAGTTCGTTGAATAGGAATATAAGTTTATTACTGAGCTGGTCTTATAATTGAATTTACAGTGTGTCGGTCGTACCTTAGGACCGAACCGTTCAAAAGCCAACCAAGGACTGTCTGTTCCCTGGTGTCTTCTCTTAATTGTCGACTCGGATTGTCGTAATTTGCCCCAGATCAAGCAGCATAAGATGCTTGGTCAGGACGTGTCGTAAAGTGTCTTTTTGACGTTTGCATTTTGGCGAAAGTGCAACTCTCGCAGGGAGGGCAACAAACTGTGGAGTGGAACTCTTGCAGTTTCGCAAGAGTGCAATACACTTTTGCATTGCACAAGTTTGCGGACACAACATCCCTCCCCCTTAAAAGATCAAATCTCTCCTGGGATTTGTTTTGCATTAATGGTCGGTCCTTCGATTTACAAATCTTTATCCATGTTCCCGTGTGATTATCCCATAGTTATTATTTCTTCTTAAAATAATTCTTGCATAATTATAACACATTTTTTTTCAATACATTTTTCGTATGATCATTTTACACGGAACTCGTTGTTGCTGTGTTTCGCTTGATTTTTAGTGTCAATTTGGGCACGGGCAGCTTTCTTTTTGCTGACTGTGCTTCGCTTGGTTGCGCCGGCTCGGCGCTGTTGTGGTCCTCGTCGTGGACAGGTTTCCTTGCGTGCTTTATGCGGTAATAGCATACATAGGCTATTCCGAGTATTATCGGCGCGATTGTGCTTAGCGAATAGTTACCTATTATATGTTTTTATGTGTTTGAATCGCTTGACTCTTTGTTTAACTTAATCTTTATGTTTTTTACGCGTTCGCTGATCTTATTTAATTCTTTTGGATCGTTTATGATTTCGTGAGGTAATACAATTTTTGTCGATGTGTGATCGAGTATGTTCATATTTGTAGACAAGAATGATAAATTATATTGCGGTAGGAAATCGGCGTATACGTTCTGTCTTATTTCGCCGACGGTTTCTAGTCTAAAACTAGGGGCGGTGACGGAACATTTTCCGTCCAAAGCCAGAGTCCCTGCACCCGTAAGGGTCGCGTACGCGGTTGGTTGTTTTCCGCAATGGATGAGAAGCGTTTCGGGCTCCGGTGCGACGTATAGCCACCTACCATGGCGTTCTAACGCAATAATTATAGTGTTATTTATCTGAGCAACTCTTTGGTCGCAATTCGCATATTTATCTTTAAGTGCAATGTACAATGCCACCTCGCACGATGCGCAAGTATGAGCGGGACGCGCTGCTTGCTTTGGCCGGCAATAATAATGTGACGCTACGGCCTTACAATTTTCTAAATCATTTTTTGTTATGTGTAAGCACGATTCTCTTGTGGCTTCGACCGCGACAAGGTCATTCTTTATTTCTACAAAATGATAACTATGATTTTTTATTTTGGCAGGCAGAGGATAGGCTTTGCTGATTTTATATTCCTCAGTGCCAATTAACGGTATTTTTATTATAAGTACCATGTACGTTTTCGAACTATACGCACCTACTTCGGACAACTCCAATAATGTTGGCATTTGCGCGTAGCTTATCGCGGCAGGGAACGTATGCCCTATTGGCAAATTGGGTAAAGCGTCAGTCAAATAATTTGTCAATTGTCTTGGAGATAGTATGCTTGGGCTGACCATTCCTCTCGTGAGTCCTATTAAAAAATTAACTATTTGTCGTACGTCATTCAGTAATGATTCTACGATGAGGCTTACAGCCGCTAGTCGTTCATCCAATTGTTGCCGGGTGTTTTGGTCGTTGTACTGGTTGACCACCCGTTGTTCGATCTGTTTCACGAGAGCTTGTAGCACCTTCTGATTATCTTCCAAACGGTTTGATGATCGATTAAAAAGATCTATTGTTGAGTTCAAAATTTGCACATTTCCCTTTAAGGCGTCTTCTACTGTTTTTTGCTTTTTATTTATTTTGCTTATTTCGTTGCTGATTTCGGATGCGTCTTGTGCATCCATATTTCCTGTGATTGCTTTTATTATTCCCCCTAATCCGTCTATCAAGCCTCGTCGATAACGAATTTTTTTAATTCCTGTTATGTCGTATGCGGCTTGTAGTTCGTTGTTGATTTTATCGACCATGCGAGTCGTTGTTTTTGTCGCCATATGACAGAGTAAGTTGGCCCGCAGGTCTTGAGCGCATAGGTCTACTATTTTCTTCATAGCTTCGGTGATCTGCGCTTCCTGTTCCGCTATTCCATTTAGATCCATTTTTACCGCTGGTTTCCACACCTCGCGGGTTATTGACATGGTCCCGATTTCTTCATAAAAAATTCCGGGTGAAACCGTAAACTTTTCTATCCGGTATGATTTTTCCGGCGTATCAGCTTCACCTGAGCTCGACCCTGGGGCCAGAGATAGTAACCTGCGAAAATGATTCGCGTGGTTAGATACTTCGGACCTGTCGTTTTTTTTTTGAATAGGGAATTTCTTTAGATGTACATATAAGCCTATTATTTTATCTTTAGAATTCTTTAATTCTTTTCATTGAAGACTTTCGACTTGGGCTCGTTGCTGAGTCCTGAGTTTATTGCTCTTCCTTTTCTGCAATTCTGCGTTTTCGTGCTTTGATCGGGTCGCTCGTTCAGTGCTCGAACGGCGACGTTTTCAGTGTTACTTCGACTTTCGACAGGAAACAACGATTTATCGGTAAGTTTTTATACTTCTTTGCTTTCTTTTCATACCTTTTTGCACGACTATTTTATTGTAATTTTACTTTTCTTCCCCTTTTCTCAGATAATTATAATGGACTATTCCCGGTATGAGGGTGAAACGGTAGTCTTCGGAGCTGAGGAGGATGGCCTGGAATTTGTTGTTGTGAGTAGAGCAATTCCCCCTCCTTTCCGTTTTTTTTTTTGAAAATGTCTTCCTATTAATGTATTTTTTTTTGTTTCTTTTTCCTTTTAGACCGCTCGGACTCCGAAACGGACGCGTCCCTCCTCGAAAGGGTGGTGGCGGCGGCTGTTTATCCAGCACGCTGTCGGAGTTCGCCGCCGTCGCGCCCAGGTCCGGGCCAATTTACAAAGACTCTGGGCCGAGGATCCTGAAAGTGTGGAGGCCATGGAGTGGGGCTGGGAGCCGGCCGACTTGTTCGGGTTATGCCGGCTCTTTTATGACAGCCTGGAGGAGGGTTGGTGGCTCAGTCGGCCCACCATGTGGTGGCTGCCAGCCCTCTTTCCCACCCCCGGGTCGGAACCGGACCCCATTTGGGTGTTCGGTTGATACGACGATTAATGAAAAATACATATATAAATAACATAGACATATTGTAACAATATATTTCCTTTCTTTCTTTTTAAATATGTGTTCGCATTGTGCATTTTATTTTTCCCTTCCTCTTTTCAGGGCGTCTTGCGGGAGAGCCTCTGTGGCCTCCCTCGATTATAAAATTAATCTTTATTCTTTTTTTTCTCTCTTGTCTCCCCTTTTTTTTTGATGCGTGCTCTCGTCTTCCGCACTTCCTGTGCGATATATATATATTCCTTTTTTTTTTTATGACGGGGCTTCGTGCGGTCAAGCCGCGGCCCCCCTTTCTCCGCCCACCCGCTGGCCATCGAGACGGCTAGTGGGTGATATATTTTTTTAGGCGGTTCGCGTGTACTTGTGTTTCTTTGCGTCCGCGGCCGATACGGCAGGTTTCGCCTGCCTCTCGGCTTCGGACCGTGTAAGGCCCTACCCATTTCGGGGTAAGCTTGGCCGATCTGCCCCTCCTCACGGTCTCGTCGTAGAGGAGGACTTTATCACCCGGGCGGTACTCCACTTTACCGGCCGTGTGATCGTAATGATGCTTCGATTTCTCCTTTCCTTTTTTCAGCTTTTCTTGTGCCTGTTGCCATGACGCCCTCGGGCGTTCACGTAATTCTGCTGCATAATCGTCATATGAATATGTTGCTCTCGTTATTTCTTGCAACGCGGTCGGTAATTTAGCCTCTTTACCGAATACCAATTCATACGGCGTAATACCTTTAGCCGTGTGTGGCGTGGTATTATATGTGAACATGGCGTATGGTATCCATTCGTCCCAGTCCCTTTGATCCTCACGTACAAAATTTTTCAGGTATTCCGCAAGGGTCCTATGGGATCTTTCCAGGGCTCCATTCGATTGCGGATGGTATGCCGTGGTTTGCAACTTCTTTATTTGTAAGAGATCACACATTTCTTGAAATATGTTGCTTAGAAAATTTGTGCCTTAATCCGAAAGGATTTCGGACGGGGCAACAAATTTACAAATGATTTCCGTTACGAGGGCCTTTGCTACCGTTTTGGCTTCTTGGTTTTCTAACGGAATTGCTGCACTATATTTTGTTAATAAATCCTGGAAAGTCAGGATGTATTTGTTGCCTTTTTCTGTAACAGTCAAGGGACCTACAATATCAACAGCACATTTTTCGAACGCTCGGTCCGGTGTGTCTGTTATGGCCATCGGTACCTTCGTATTTTTTCCCGATTTATTTCGCTGACATTTGTCGCACTCTTGAATGTGTGCGGTGACGTCTCGTTTCATTCCCGGCCACACATACTGTTGTCGTATTCGCTGCAGCGTCCGTGTGATGCCTTGGTGCCCACCTAGAGGGGCATCGTGATATTCCTGCATTATCTTCTCTCGGTTTTCCTTGCTGGGAGTGCATACGCCAATGCTGCCGTTTTCTTCGTCGCTCGCGCTCGTGCTCGAGCATCGCGACTCTTTTAACTCACGGGGAGATTCCCCCTGTGCCGCGCTTCCCCAGGCGGCTTCTTCTCCACGTGCTGCCTCGTAGCACGGGGAGTTGTATTCTCGGCCTCTCCGCTTTGTGCGGATATTCGTAGCGCTGTCCTTCTTTTTGCGCTCTCTCTCTCGGGCGCTCTTGCTCGTGTTGTCACTGTCCGAATCCATATTGTCGGACTCGATCTCTTCCCTCTCACTTGCGTGACTGCTGGCGGCCATACTGTCTTCCTTTATTATTTCTCTCGCGCTGCCGGGCGGAGTCTTCTTTCTTTCTCTATTTAATTTTTCTTGCTCACTTTTGCCTGTATCTTCTTTCTCTGTCGCGCTACCGCCTTTCTTTATATTTCTTCCTTTATTATTTTTCTCTGTTTCACTACCGCGCTTTTGTGTAATTTTTTCTTTCTCTTGTGCTTGAGCTCGTGTCAAGGCATATATGAGGCTTAACGCATCTGCGTTCGTGTTTGATTTTCCCGTTTTATATTGGATCTTATAGTTATATTCCTCCAATTTTATTCGCCATCTCATAAGCCTTGATCCTGGATCCTTTACGCTGAATAACCATGTCAATGGTTTATGATCCGTAATTATGGTGAATTTTGTGCCATAAATATATGGTCGAAATTGATGTACTGCCCATACGATTGCAAGCAGTTCCTTCTCTGTAGTCGAATAATTAGTTTCGGCTTTGTTGAGAGTTCGGCTTGCGTAACATATGGGTAAATCCTCTCCAATTTTCCCTTGAGACAGGATTGCACCAATTGCCTTATCCGAGGCATCCGTGGTCACGATAAATGGTTTCGTGAAATCAGGATACTGGAGTATGGGCGCCGTGATCAGGGCTTCCCTTAAATGATCAAATGAGCTTTGGCATAATTCGGACCATTCGAATTTGACACCCTTTTTGATCAAATTCGTCATTGGTTTAGCGATCTTGGAAAAATCTTTAATGAATCGGCGGTAGTACCCGGCTAGTCCCAGGAATGATTGTATTTCTTTTACATTTCTCGGTATTGGGAAATTTTTTACCGCTTTTAGTTTTTCAGGGTCAGGTTTCACACCGACTTCTGTTATAATATGACCGAGATATTGCGTTTCCTTTCGCATAAATTCGCATTTCTTGGGTTGTATTTTTAAATTAGCCTCTCTTAGCCGCGTCAGCACTTCACGTAACCGGTTGTCGTGCTCGGCGAGTGAGGCTTCGTGTATGACAATATCGTCCAAATATACGTAGCATTTTAGGCCCTGCAAGCCGGCCAATACTGCGTCCATTAATCTTTGGAACGTTGGAGGTGCATTTTTTAAACCAAATGGCATTCGATTATACTCGTAACGCCCTAGCGGCGTTGAAAAAGCTGTTTTCGGTTTATCTTCCTCCGCCATTGGGATTTGATGAAATCCCGAAGCGAGGTCGAGGGTCGTGAAGTATTTTGCCTTTCCCAACTGGTCCAGTATCTCTGCGATATTGGGCAGTGGGTAAGAGTCGCCTTCTGTAGCCTCGTTTAATTTCCGGAAGTCAACGACCACCCTTTTTTGGACTATTCCGTCCGCATCTGGTTTTTTCGGCACGACGAGCAAAGGGGCATTCCATGGGCTCGTGCTGGGGCGGATTATATCCTCATCTAGCATTTTTTGTGCCTGTCGTTGAATTTCTTTTTTGTGCTCCTCCGGCAGTCGATAAGGTCGCACCTTTATCGGCATTGTCCCGTCCTTGAGCGGTATCCGATGCTCGACTGCTTTCGTACAACCAAGTAGTTCTCCTTCGAGATGAAATACGTCGGGGAATTCCTCGCAGATTTCTCGCAAAATTTCTTCTTCTTCTGTGTTTAAATGCGAGTTCCCCTTAACCTCGCGTCATAATTTTTCCATCCTTTTCTTTCGTATTTCCGCGTTTTTTTCAGCGTCTTCGTGGGTTTCCTCTTCTTTCTTCTTTTTGTCACAGTTTTCTTTTCCCAAGCTAACCTTGTCGATTTCCATTTTTTCCAGCTCGACCGTAGGTCTTTTAATAATTTGCTCTTTCTCGAGCACATTCATTATTATTACAGGGCAAGTGTTTGCCTCTGCCTTCACGATGGCCTTTCCCATCGTGATTCCCTTTTGGATTTTTTGTTCCCTTGTAAATCCTTGGTCTTTTTCCATCGTCCTCGCCTGCACAATACATTCTGAGCGGGCGGGTATTTTTAAATATTTTGTGCCGTGTACAAACGGTATTTTGTGCCCTCGAATTTCTATCATTTTTCCTCCTAATATATTTATTCCCTTTTCGACTATACAGTCCATTCCAAGGAGTCCATCTACTGCTAACGGTACTTCCTTGCCGACCACGTGGAACTTGTGCGTTATCACAGCGGCCGGGGTGTCCAGTTTTAGCTCAGCTGTGCAGAGCGTGTGAAACGCCTTGCCCCCGAGGCCGTGAAGTTCTATTATCTCGTCCCCGATGGGTGTTTCCAGATCCAACTCATTCACCTTTACTATGCTGCACTGGGCCCCTGTGTCACAACGGAGCGTCAGCATTTTGTCGCGAGCCTGCTTTGACGTTATATGTAGGTCACTGGCATGCACTCGCGGCAGCTGAGCGCTGACGTGGTAAATTCTTCTCGGCGCCTTGTCATTGTGTACATATGGCTTTCCGAGTAGAATGTCCATTACTTTTCTTTGCGAATATTTTTTCTCGTTCACTTGAACGCATTTTGTTTCTTTCTCTATTGAGAGAACGCCGACTGCTAATGAACTGATGGTTCTTTTGGGCGCTTTTCTTGGTTTTTTTCATTTGGCCTATACTCATTTTGTTTTCTTTGGAACTTATTGTTTGGTGCGTAATTGTAACGCTTCTGTTGATAACTCGGGCCTTGCCATCCTGGCCGTCGTCTACAGTCGTTGTATCTGTGACCCGGTTTTTTGCAATAATTGCAAATTATTTCTGCTTGATTAATTGTTTTCGTTGGCACTGGCAAGCTATAACGCGCTTGTGTTTGCGCCTGATGCGACGCGGGCCTTTGAAATGGGAACGATTTTCGCCCCTCGTGGGCGTGTGACGGCGCGGACTGTCCGCTACTGTGGGAAACGCATTTCGCGATAGTTTTTGTTCCTTCGACCGATTTTTCCTCTTCGATTGCTCCGCGGATTGCTTCTCCTAAGTCGTGGTACCCGCGTGACCTGACCATTATCTGCAGGTCCTTGCGAAGTCCGTGTTCGAAATTGTTTAGGGCAAAATGCCTAATTAGCTGTTCGATTGCTTGTCTACCAATTTCGGAATTGACCATGGGCGTGCAACCCTTGATTAAATCCATCATTATAGATTCGACGCGGTTTGCGTAAGCTTGTACAGTCTCGTCATGTTTTTGTCTACAGGAATTGAATTCGATTTGTAGCGCAGGGACTGTTCGCTTCGCTTCGTACAGTGATTTTAATAACGTCAGCAAATCGTCGAACGTCTCTATGTTTTTGTAACGCAGGTCCGCCGCGGCTTTGCCTTGTAATTTGAGATGCAATATAGCTTGTAATAAATCCGCGACATTTTCGGGACGGACTCGAGTTGACGCGTATTTTATTGCTCTTATAAAATCTTTAACGGCTTCCTGTTTTGATGCGTCGAATACGGGGATGCTCATTCGAGCCTCTTTCATTGACATATAGTCGTCGTGTTCGGCCATTGTTACTGTCCGTTGGTTTAATAGCGTAAAATCTTGGTGATTTAATTCGCGATTTCTTTCGGTTTCAACGGGATTAAATGTTTCGTCAGCACTGGACGACGCGTCTGACGAATTGTGTTCCGAAGGCTGATTATGCTGACGCTTCGGATTTAAATATTTCGCGTACGTTACGGGAGTCAAATCTAGTTTTTCTGTGCTTGGACTTTCCCTACGACGCTTTCGGCCTAAATCACTCTCACCGTCGTAACTTACGACAGTGTTAAAAAATGAATCTAACGATCGCGATAGTTCGTCTCTCCCGGGCAATCGATAGAATTCTCTGGCTTTGGAGGAGTTTATTTAATAAATGTTCCGTCACTTACAGGTAGATGATCGCAAGATGCATGCTGATAGATGATCTTCTGATCGTCCTGGTCTTCGTCCCTTCGTTTCGTACTCTGCTTCTGGGTACGATTTTTCTGATTGTTGAGTCCTTCTTCCGTTGATCCTCGGGATCCGGGTTTTCTGGGATTGGCTCTGCTTGGCTGTAGCCTTTCCTCTGGATTCCTCTTCCGACTCGGTCGGGATGTCTCACTCCAGCACACGAGTTGACTCGGTCACTCGCTTATGGTGCTTGAGTGGTTGTTGTGCGTGTCCACGCACAATGAACGAACTTTTCGACAGATCCTACCGCTGCCACCAATGTTGTATCCCCGGCTCGAGAACCCGGGATAGGTATTTTTGGGATCGTTGCGAAATTAAGAGTTGGAACTCAAGTTCGTTAAATAGGAATATAAGTTTATTACTGGACCGGTCTTATAATTGAATTTACAGTGCGTCGGTCGTACCTTAGGATCGAACCGTTCAAAAGCCAACCAAGGACTGTCTGTTCCCTGGTGTCTTCTCTTAATTGTCGACTCGGATTGTCACTACACTGCCTAATACTTTTTGTTTTGCCCAAATGAAATCCTTTTCCAGAAAAAAATTCGGGAAAAAATGACTTTTTTGGCTTTGCAAGGCGTATAACGCCTTAAAGAAAATATTAAAGATAACATTTCGTAGCCGCGACCTTTCAGGAAAAATGAAAAATGTCTGAATGTACCAAATTTGTGCAATTTTTTTTATTTCAGCTTATTTTTTTATTCCAGATTATAATCGCCACTATAATTAACCACTGATTCAGAAGGGCCCTCCTTGTGTCCTCACAAAATACGGCCGTTCGTGAAGGGAATATCCAGGAAGACTAGAGGTAAGGAGTACGAACGCTGTGTCGTCGAAACGTCCGCAAAAGTGAGGACGAGAAGGGCGGCGCTGCTCTCCTACCGCACCGAAGTCAAGTCAGCAACAAACCAGTGTCGTACGATACGCTCCCTCATATGGAGCGATAATTTGATCAGATGAATTGTAAAGGCAGTGCCGTACGATATGCAAAAAGCACCCTTTGCCACTTCATATGGAGCGACCATTTTATCAAATTAGTTGTACAACCAGTTGGTGAAGGCAATTTCTATATAGATAGACAGAATTCTTATATATAGATTGTTTTGGAGAATACCGAAATACAGAAATTAAGTCAGTTTTTTTGTAGCGGAAACAGTAACAAACAAAATTTATTTATAGACGCAAGGAAATTCATAAGAAATTTGCATCCAGACAAAACATTAACAGATTATCACCATATTTACACATTGTGACACGCTGTACAGATAAATAATAATAACGACAAAAGAAATAAAGTCAGTTTTTTTTCCTCGCGGAAACCGTAACAAGCAATATTTATTCATAGACACAAGAAAATTCATAAGAAATTTTAATCCAGACAAAAGTTTTTCAAATTATCACATCTCATATTTACACATTATGATACGCTGTATAGATAAAGAATAATAACAAAATACAGATATTAAGTCAATGTTTTTTTTTTCGTTGCGGAAGCAGTAAAAACATAGACACAAGAAAATTCATAAGAATTTTGAATTCAAACAAAAGATTTAAAAATTATCACACATCATATTTGCACATTATAACACGCTGTACAGATAAATCGATCTTACAGTTTTAATTTTGTCCTATTGTCTTTCGTTTTAATTTTCCTTGCATGATTATTGTCGTTGACCGATCGCGCTAGAAAATGTTCTCTCATGAGAACATTTTCGTTGTGTGCTTGGCATCCCACGTACTCTAAATTTTTCATGTCCGAAACTTTGTCGAGAACTTGATGGAGAGTGTTCATTTTAACGGCAGTTCTCGATCGATCGCTGCACTCCAAGTTTGTCTCGCGTTCGGGCACTGAAAGCAACAATTCAAACAATATTACAAGCTTTTATTTAATTTGACTTTCTATGAAAATGGCAAATTGATATTTCACCCACTCACCCACTCACTTCCCATTTTCACGCCTCGAAAATAAACATTTTGTATATATTCGAGACATGAGACAAAACGTGCAATATAAGAAAAAAACTATATATTGCACGTTTTGTCTCATTGACGGGACACTTGCTCCATATCTCGCGTTTGTGATAATTTTTATTTTACTCGGTCCGATAATGGTACGATAAAACGAAACCATTCTTTTTATGAATGTAATGTTAAAAGATATAGGGAAAATGCTCTTAATAAAGAAGAAAAACAAACACACTTCTACGATCGACGGTAAGGTAAGGTATAACAATTTAATTAATATATATATAAATAATTCGCGACTATAAATTAACCGTTAACGGACGCGTAATAGCCCGGGGAGGGGGAAAACCCCTCGCAAGGTGGCTCCGACGCAGTTTTGGAGCACGGCTCCGATTAGAAACGCGCGACTCCGGCGCTCCTAAATTCGCTGTTAGAGTTCTCGAGCCTCGTGGCTTATCGCGGCACATACAGTCCTTACTCGATCGTGCAGGTACACCCACACAGTCCTTTACCTCGCCCGCACTTCACGCACAGCACGTACGGATTGTCCACACAGTCCTTGCACTTGAAATACACCACGCAGAATACTCGCCTCGCACACGTCTTGCTCGGATCGCGACTCGGGGAAGAAGACCGGCTCTCGCGGCCCGCGTTCGCTTGTCTCCTCGCTCGCGGGCGCTAGCGCCCTCTCGCTCGGCAGCCATTCGACCGGCGCGCGTCGCCGGCCATTACGGCAATATATATTTAAATATTCACATTTATTCTTTACTTTTTTTTTTTAACACTCGGCTCCTCCGGCTCGTCTGATTCCGGGTCCTCCTCGTCGTCGCCATCACCCGGTCGCCACATTTTGAGCTGGCTCGCGTGGGCTGTCGTGACATAGCCCCGCGCCGCGCTCTCACCTCTCAAATTAACAACCCGGAACGTGTCGCCTGGCAGCTTCTCGCTGATCGTTAACGGTCCCCGATATTTCGGGTACAGTTTTGTGGACTCACCCTGTCCTTGGGGCGCAATGCGCATGTAGACGATGTCTCCTGGCTGGAAGTTCGGATTCAGCTGCCTCCCCGAGTCGTATCGTTGTTTCATCCGTTGTTTCGCCGCCTCCAGCTTACGCCGCGCTTCGTCTTGGACGGTCCGTGGGTGTGAGTATCTCTCGCTCACCTGGCTGGTCACCCTCCGAGCTTCGCCTTCGCCTCGCCGCGGCACGTAGCCGTAAACCATCTCGAACGCACTTTTCCCCGTGCTCGCGTTCGTTTGCTCATTGAGGTCGCTCTGTATCCTCCCCAGGTGTCGATCCCAATCGGTCCCGTCCTCGGACTCCAAATTCGCCCGAATCGCCGGCATGAGCGTGGCGTTGACACGCTCGACCTGCCCATTCGCCTGCGGATGCCTTGGCGAATTCAGGGTGTGCCGGATTCCATGCTCCCGACAGAACCGCTCGAAAGCCTTGGCGGTGAAGCTCGTACCCCGATCTGACACAATCCTCTTCGGGGCTCCATACGTGTCCACGAACTCCCGTAGATGTTTCAGGACGTTGGCCGTCCGCGTGTCCCTGACTGCCCGGATCACACAAAATTTTGTTAAATTATCGACCAGCACGAAGACATATTTATGGCCCCGCCGGCTAGTGACGAAGGGCCCGAAATGGTCAATGTGGACGGTCGCGAACGGACGGTCTCCGGCAGGGATCGGATGCAGTTCCCCCGCCTGGCGCCCCGGCTTTGCCTTCCCGGTGATGCACGTCAGGCACCCCTGCACGTGTCGCTTCACGTAGGCTCGCAATCCCGGGAAGTAATAGTGCTCCAGGATGCGCTGGGCCGTTCGCTCTGCCCCGGCGTGGCTCTTCAGGTTGTGGAACTGCACCACGATGCTCTTCCGCATGGCTCTCAGGACCACGTAGAGGACCTTCTCGCCGCACCGTTTGTAGACGATCCCCTCGTGTAGTTCGTATCCCGTGACATGGCCCCGTTCGTCCCGCGTCCGAGCTGCTACCGCCTTCCCCAGGATCTCCTTCTTTCTCCGGATGTTTTCGTCCTGAACCTGGTGCATCAGCACCCGATCCTCGTCATCATTCGAAGCGAGTTGGAGCACGCACCCACCCGCGTCCGGTGGTTCGACAGGAGCCCGACTCATGGCGTCCACGTGCGCATGAGTCTTCCCAGGACGATGGATGATCCGGTAGTCGTACTCGCTGAGAAGATCGTTCCACCGCACGACCTGTGGGTTGAGTGTCCTCTGGGTGCTCAAATAGCACAGGGCCTGGCAATCTGTAACTACAGTAAATGCGATATTCGCCAACATGGCGCGAAGACGTGTCACGGCCCAAACCACCGCCAGCAGCTCCAGCTTGCTGCTGTGGTAGCGGCTCTCCGGTTCGCTCGTCCTCCGACTGACCGCATACACAAGGCGCATCCGTCCCTCTGGATCACGCTGGAGCAGCATGCCGGCCAGCCCAGCCGCGCTGGCGTCCGTATGCACTTCGGTCTCGGCCCTCGGGTCAAAGGTTTGCAGCACTGGCGGTGACGTCAGCTTCTCCTTCAAGGTGTCGAACGCCCGACGCTGAGGATCCTCCCACTCGAAGACGGCATCGTTCTTCAGCAATCGCGATAACGGCTCCGCGATTTGGGCGAACCGTGGGACGAATTTCCGGAAGTAGCCGGTGAGCCCTAAGAACCGCCGGATCTCGTGCACGTTATTGGGCACCGGCATCTCCCTGATCGCTGCTACCTTGATTTGGCCTGGCTCGATTCCCCGCTCGGAGATCTCGTGACCGAGGTAGGCTACCTGCCGCGCGAGGAAACGGCATTTGGACAACCGGATCGTTAGTCCGGCCTTCCTCAACGCCTCCAGCACGAGCGCGAGCTTCGGTCCCGTGTCCTCCCACGTTTGCCCGGGAATCAGGATGTCGTCTAGGTAAAACATGGCCACGTCATCACGTAGCGGTCCCAAGGCCCGTTGCATCGCCTTCCCAAAGTAGGCCGGCCCGTTCATCAGCCCGAAGATCATGCGGGTGAACTCCACCGTTTCCTCCGAGGTTATGATTGCCGTCTTCTCGCGTGACTCCTGAGTGAGCGGGATCTGCAAGTATCCATGGGCCAAATCTAAAACGGAAAATACTCGACTGTCACGAATTCGGATGAGGTGGTCGTCGATGTGTGGCAGCGGAAAGTGAACGCGTTCCGTTATGGCGTTCAGTTTGCGGAAGTCGACGCACAACCGCGCCTCCCCCGATTTCTTCCGCACCAGCAAGACCGGACTCGCGTAGTCCGACTTCGTGTCGACGACGATGCCCTCCTCCTTCTAGCCCTTAACGATTTCCCGGATCTCTCGCCTCTCCTTCTCCGTTGTACGATAGGGCTTGGACTGGACCGGCTGAGCCCCCGGTTTAATTTTAATTTCCATCTCAACGTCCTTCGCGCAGCCCAGGTCGTGCAACCCGGTCGACACGCAGTCCCGGAACTCGTTCAGCAGTGCCACTAGCTCGTGACGCACCAATGGCGGCTGCTCCGCCCCAATGTCGAGGTCCGCTTCTGACAAGTCGGCCCTCGTCGTCGTCTCCTTCTCGGCCTGGATTTCCAAGATCGCCCCTCGCTCAGCCACTCGTCCTCGCGCGAGTAGGTGCTCCCGCGTTCCCCAATTGGCGATCGGCACCAGATGATTTGAGTCGGGTCCGACCAGATCCACCAGCGAGATCGAATTCGGCGGTAAGGTGACATCGTGGGCAACAGCGAAAGACGTCGACGGCTCCGAGAAATCCACCGGTAACAGCGGGGTCCAGTAAAACGTCACCTGCTCACCTGTTTTGTGGAAAGCGATCCCCGGCGCCTCCGTGAACGTGCGACCTAGAAGCATATCAACTGCCTGTACATCGTCCGGGACCACTAGCAGCGTCACTCCCTTCACTTCCACTCCGTCGACGGTAAGGTCGGCCTGCGTTGTCCCCAGACTGCGCACCACAAATTCCGGCGGCCCGAACGGCTTAAGAGTCGTCGCCACGTTCGAGACCGGGAGCTGCTGCATCACGACCCTCGATGCCTTGACCGTTCACTCGGCACTGCCCGTGTCAACGAATGCCGGCACATCCTTGCCGTTCACCTGCACATTCTTTACGTACTTAACAGCCGAGCTGTCATTACGCTTGCCGATCGATTGCACTGCTCGCTGTTCCGGCTTCGAAGCTCCTGGACACTGGCTCATGATGTGACCCTTCTGATGACACCGATAACACTCCGGACCGCGTCGCCCTTCCGGACACTCGCGAGAAAAATGCCCCGGCTTGCGACAGTTGTAGCACACTCGCTCGGGTAGTGGCGGCCTGGACTGACCCTCACGCACCGGCTTCGAGACCCGCTGTCGACTCGCTTCCCTCACCCTGTCTCTTCCCCACATAGTCTCGCGCGAACTCCGACCCCCACACTCTTGTCTTTGAATTGATAACGCTTTCTCATAATGAATGAGATCGTGCAACAGCGAATCGGCGGTGTACTGAGACGACGGCATTATAAGGTTAAACAATTCGCGAAACGCTAACCCGGACAAGATTTCACTTCGTTCCTCGCGGAAGCTCAACCCTAAGGGCGCACACAGTCTAGCCTTCGCGTGGAAGTACCGGGTCACCGTCTCTCCCTTCTCCTGTCGTCGCGCCTTCATCCTAGCCCACCGGGTGGAAACGTCGTCGCGCACAATGAAGGTTGCCTCGAACGCTTCGCGAAATTCCCCCCAAGAACGGATGTCACTCACCCTTGCTCGGAACCAGTCCTTGGCGCCGTCACGGAGATGCATCCTCGCGGCCGCCGGCAAGTACTCCTCCGGCCACTGGTGGAGTTGCCCGAGCGATTGGAGGTTCTCGAGCCATTCCTGAGCTCTCAGGCCATCCGGCTCGCCGTTGTAGTACTCGATGTCTCTCGAGAAGTCCGGGATAACCTGGTAGGTCGGCTGGCGGAACATCGGTGGCGGCTCCAGGGCGTTCCGCATCGATGCTCGGTTCCCCGACGACGCTCTTGCGAGGCCCTCCGGCCCTATTTCCCCCGAGTCACCCGCTGGCGCAGCGCGACGATCGTCGACTAATCACGGGCTCGTATGGCCCTCTATCACTGATGACTGTTCGCGCGGTATAGCGCGCCCCTCCCGCGGCTCGCTACTCCCGCGCGACGCGTTTGTCGACGGTCCCGCGTCGCCCACGGCCAAACATGGCGTCGATGCTTCGATCATGCGCGCTGCCGTCTCCCGCCCTTCAGACGCCATGTGGTCTACCGGCGTCGCGCGGCCGCCATCTTGATGGCCGGTCCGCGTGTCACGCGTCGCCGGATTTCCTCGGCCTCTTCCGACCCCGACTGAATGATTCAGCGGCATTTCCGCTACTCGACGCACGAACTCTTCAAACCCCTCCGCGTCTACCATTCGTCGCGCACTCCGAATCTTTCACTGAGTTTATTATTTTTTTATTTCAGGCACGCAGTTCATATCCCACTTCTGAATGTTAAAAGATATAGGGAAAATGCTCTTAATAAAGAAGAAAAACAAACACACTGCTACGATCGACGGTAAGGTAAGGTATAACAATTTAATTAATATATATATAAATAATTCGCGACTATAAATTAACCGTTAACGGACGCGTAATAGCCCGGGGAGGGGGGAAACCCCTCGCAAGGTGGTTCCGACGCAGTTTTGGAGCACGGCTCCGATTAGAAACGCGCGACTCCGGCGCTCCTAAATTCGCTGTTAGAGTTCTCGAGCCTCGTGGCTTATCGCGGCACATACAGTCCTTACTCGATCGTGCAGGTACACCCACACAGTCCTTTACCTCGCCCGCACTTCACGCACAGCACGTACGGATTGTCCACACAGTCCTTGCACTTGAAATACACCACGCAGAATACTCGCCTCGCACACGTCTTGCTCGGATCGCGACTCGGGGAAGAAGACCGGCTCTCGCGGCCCGCGTTCGCTTGTCTCCTCGCTCGCGGGCGCTGGCGCCCTCTCGCTCGGCAGCCATTCGACCGGCGCGCGTCGCCGGCCATTACGGCAATATATATTTAAATATTCACATTTATTCTTTTCTTTTTTTTTTAACAGTAAGTACTATTTTTCTTACCTACGATTGATTGTGTAACAAATTTATTTTATTGTCACTATTATTTCTTTATTCTCCCTGTCTCCACCTCACTTCATTATATTACAATTTACCTTCTAGTTGAATTCTTTATCAAATTTATATGCTCGAAGGCCCATCGGGCTAGGGCGATTGTGCGAATTCCGTTACGCGACATTGACTACAAAAATATACATCTCTATTTTGACAGGTGAAACATGCGAACTCCGTTACGCACTTATTTTACATAAAGATAAATGCCCCTTTTTACTGGGCGACGATGCGAGCTCCGTTACGCGACTTTTTACACAAATATATTGTAACGGTTCGGCTATATGGGTAAGCCACCGTCACACCGAATACGATAGCGTCTAACCGTTCACGAGACACCTGCGTATTCTGGCCAGCGTTCAGAGCAACCGGCCATGCCGCCGGCCGGGAGGGTCTCCTGAGTTAAGAGATTGGGGCGAGCCCGCGACACCTCGCAAGGAGCTCCGCCCACCGCGAGGAGCAAGACCACCGCGGACTCGCGGAAATCGCCGCCTTTAGTCGAATTTCTCGCTTCCCGTGCTCGACCACTCCTATCACATTGAGAACGTGACCTAAATTCATCATGACGCCTCTTCGCACCGCATGCTCGCCTAATATCCTAGAGAGGAGCCATCGGGTATATTTTATTCCTCGATATGAGTATAATATGCCAACGTCCTCAAAATAACCGACGCAGTCAACCCCACCAACGGAGTGTTCCTCGGCGGCGTGATTTCCCACCTAGGTCTCCAGAATCGCGGGAGAAATGGAATTTCTCCTGACGGGCCTTAGGCTATTTAAGGGCGAGCACGAGCCAGAGCGGGACTCTTCGCAAATTCTTCAATTACTACGTGGAGTCACCGTCATCCGAGACATCGGATCGAAGGATGGAGGCCTTGCTGCCGTCGCCCTGGTCCCATCCTAGAACGACCTCAGCTTCGTGGTAGACACTCTATTTCCTTGGGAAGCCCCAGCATTGCGCTGGTTGCCGACCTCGGAAGTAGAGTCATCGTGGTGATTGCCTGTTAGGGAACAGTGTTTAACATCCGATCTATCGCCCGGACGACGATCGATCGCCATCCTACGCTCTCGTACCCGAAGACCCGAAGTGTGCAGTCCGAGAAGAGCCTATCGCACTTCGCTGCACACGAGGAAATTCTACAATCAGCTTCTCTGATTCATGGTCCTCCTTGCTTGGCACCAAGGAGGTCAGCCGTCCCTTCCGGACGGCCCCGCTATGCACACTCGGGGAGAATGTTCTGCCCCGAGCTCGTGCATTATTTGAACGCTAGATAACTAGCGCGTGAGTCATACGGGTTGGCATCCGTGTGCTTAGTTGCATTTGGCAACGTGCCAACCGGAAATAACGCCTCATATCCACAATAATTGTCAATCGAATGGTGTCGCTTCTGATTCCAGAAGCGATCCCGAATCGGCCACACGCGTGCACGACGACACTCGCGGACTGTGCGAGTGCGAGCAAGAGAGAAAGAGTGAGTGAGAGAATCAGCGCCTCTAAACATCGCGCGCAGATAGACCACCTTCCCATCCTGCTTCTTCAACAAGACCTCTGTGTGAGCGCGAGTGAGAGAGAGAGAAAGAGTAAGAGAGAGAGTCAGCGCCTCTAAACATCGTGTGCGACCTCACCGTATTCCTCCCATCCTTGTCGCTCCACGACCACAGCGCTTCTCGCCGACCGCTCCAGCTCCGTGTAAAACGTCACCACACCGGACTAACCACATCAAAATCCATCGAGATTAACACACTAACGAATAAGTGTTTTTCCACTAACTTACATCAAATACGACAATCCGAAACATCAAATGCCGATGATGACGGATTGAGATAGGCGTCTCTGAGACCCTCTTACCAACTGAGGCATCTCCAAAAAACCTTTCAAAATCCCTATCATCAATTCCGGCACACGTAACGTACATCGCCCTTCAGGAGGCTACGGGAACCCCGAGAATCATCCTTCGGCCGAATATTCGCCGTCCAAAATTTGTTTTCCCCATTATCACGTAAGTGATCGGTGAAAACAATTAAAAGCTTCGCTACAATATCGCGAAACGTATCATTGGCGCCCAACGTGGGGCCCGAAAGCCTTGCATAATATCCTGACAATGTACGAAATTAAACGTTCGTGGAAATCACGAAACGTTTCATTTTCAATTCTATTTTCGTTTCACGAAACGTCACAATGGCGTCCCACGTGGGCTCGAAAAGCCTTCGCTCAAAATCGCGAAACGTTTCAATATATAAAAATATCCTGTTCGACAGGGCAACTTTGCGAGCTCCGCTACGCAACATTTCTTTTTACACACACATAAATAAACAACACATAAATAAATAATATTCCGCAACAATTTTTGTGACCATATACATTTATGTTTTAACTGGTATACGATGCTGACTCCGGAGTGCGATATATTTTTTAATTCATTCCCGATTATATTTCCAGGCGGCACTTTACACTGCGGATCGTTTGTTTAATTGTCTCTACTCACGCTACCGATCTTTCTGTTCGATGTCGATTTTACTTGTTTTTCTGATGAACGTCGTTCTGGGTGACGTTGAACGGCTCCGAACCCGGGTAGGTCAAAGACCCCCCCGCCTGAAGACCTCTCGGGACACGATGTCGAAGACCCTCGTTGGTGCGAAACGATGAGGTGCCTTCCGGGCCTCTCGACGACGTGTTCTTTTCGAATTATTTGTCGGGAACGACTCGTCTGCGTGAGACTCCCTTCAGCGTGGCCCGATCATTGACCAAGATGGCGGTCGTTTTCGACCATGTGGCGACCGGTATGGACCCGTGGCAGAAGTCCGGGCAAATCCAAATGCATCCCCGTTTAGGTGCACTTTTCGGCCTTTTTACATGCCGGTATGGACCTGTGGCGGTTGTGTAGACTGACCGCGGTCATTATTGAGCGCAACTTTTTGGCTCGTAAATGATACAATGATTTTTCTTTACGCACACGGGGAATGGCCGTCGCCGCAGCCGGCGTGGAAGCGTGACCAGAAACGAGTGACCGGTAGCGTTCTCTCTCTCGCACCAAATCTGTACTACCTTTCTTTTTTGATCGGGAAGGCCGTGAAAGCCTCGGACGGTGGCGCCGCCTGGATAGGGTCGCATGATCTAACAGGAGACTTTTCGGCGCGAGATCGTAGAAAATTTAAACAACGCACTAGGGACGCAAATGCGACCCTACAATTGTTTTCGCCGCAGATCACTAAATATATTTTATCCCGACACAATTATTTTTTTTTAATCTAACACAATTCGCAAAATTGGTTAGCCCGAACACGCTTTATGCCAACACGGACGATGAGCGGTAATTATGGATGACACATGACGTCGGTTGTGTTCTTGTCGCTTAGTTCACTTTGGTGCGGTCATGCACTAGCGACGCACGCCGTGAAAACATTAACTACTAAAATCCACAGTTTCACGGACGCTTTTGGATCGGGCTCGCCACAGGCGTTCGTACTCCTTACCTCTAGTCTTCCTGGGAATATCTCAACGTGAGATAAAATCAAGGAGACTAGAGTAAAGGAGCCCAAATTCCCTACCCTAGCATGTTTGTACGAAGTTCTTTCAAGCGGTCGCAGAGGTGTAGTGCTCGGTTCCGCCGCAGGCGTCGCTAGTGTTCTTGGGAAACGATAATATATAGTAATACAAAACTGCATAAGATCCGAGCTGTGCTTCAACGACCGATCACAAAACTGGGGTGATCGTGTTTCTCTCTCATACTCACTTGGAACAGTCATGGTGCGTTCTCTCTCGCACACCAAAACGATAATATACACAAGCGGGGATTCCTTCCATTATAATATATAATAATATTGTGTACATTTATATAATAAATAAAATATAAATAATATTAATAAAGCTCATATTAATGAACAACTCGTATTGTTTTATTCATATAAAATGTTATATTATATAATAAGCACATTGTTTCGAATTGCGCTCGTGGAGATTTTCGTTGCTGAGGGTTGGGCCGTCGTTCGCTAGGCCGATTCCGCTTAAATGATGGTGGAGACGAGTGTCGTTATTTTCGTTTAATTTTCTCTTTTCCTTACATTTAATTGACTATGTTACAATGTGCAGTTTAGGTTGATTTTAGGACGCCAGACTAGGCTGGGCTTCGTTGACCTCCGTTGCCATGGGCTAGGCAGAGGTGGGATATAGGAGTTCCCCGTGTTGGTGGTGGGAGAGGCTCTCTCCGGCGTTTTCCGCGACGTTGGCACCTCGGGTGGAGCCGGACAGCCTGGCTGGGGGTGGCCGTGAGCGAGCGGCTAACGACTGGCTCGGCACAGGTCCCAGCAGGCAGGCCGGCGGCCGCGTCAGCGGAGCTTGTGGCCCAGCAGGGGGGTAGGTATCCACGGCAGCGTAGGTTGTTCGGAGTGGGTAGGCAAGCGAGTGCTCCCCGAGATTGCTTTACCGCCGCTAGGCGAAAGTGAGCGTCTGCTCTCGAGCATGGACCTGCTTGTAAGGCAGTGATCTAGGCGGATCTGGTCCGAAGAGTTCAGCTGACGAGTGAGCCGCGTCGCCGCTATAAATACACTAGGCCAAAGAAATAAAGGATATTGAAAAAGTCCGCTAATTTTAGGGTCATTTTCAAATAGCTGTAACTCCTCGAAAAATGGTCGTACAGCAAAACAAAAAAAAAGCAAATTGAAATTGAAAGCAAACATTTTTCGCATCAGCCAATTTTTAGTAGCCATAAAAAAACCAAAGTAAAAAAATTCTCAAAATTTTGCTCATCTTTCATAGTCTGCACGGACTTTAATTTTTTTTTGAATCATCGGATTAAGGATCGTCTAGCTGGATTCTTCCCCTTTAATTTGAGCGGTGGGAGAGCTCTGTACGATTTTTTCTCGCTGAGTCATCGATGTTCAAAGCAAAAATGACACTTTTCACTTTGATGACTGATTACTCGGAGACTAATGGTCGCACAGAAAAAAACTAGAGGGTTTTGGAAACTGAAGTATTCTCTATAAGATGCTTTTATCAAGATTTTTTTTATGCGGGAAAATGGATTTTTAAAAACGTAAAAAATGGCATATTTACGAATATTCTTTAAACTAAGGATTATTTTGCCAATATCGGAGAGATAAAAAAATCGGTTCTTTATGACCTCAAAGTATCCTAAAAAAGCCCTCAAAAGTGTAAACCCGTGCGATTTTTTTTTCATTGTGTTCCGAATGATCGAAATTGAGTTTTTTTTTGCCAAAAATCGATTAAAGGCTACCACCTTTAATCTACCACCTTTTATTCGTCTTTTGAGAATCACAATTTTTTTGGCACCGATCCGTATTTCCGGTGCTAAAAAATGTTGGTTGTTGAACAAAGGGAACAAATTTTGTTTAATGAAAAAAAAATTAATTAAACAAAAATTTTACAAACAAAAATTATAAAAAAATCGAAAAAAAATTGTTAGATTTTTTTTAAAGCGCTGCACGTTTTTCATGATACGACGAGCGATTGGAGTTGTTGGAATTCACAGTTCTTTGAATGTGTGCTTGTGTATAATTTGCATTAACGATACGATACCCTACGCACACGTCCCACGATCATTAATCGAGACTCATAACTGAGGGATGCAAAGTTCCACATCTCTCAAAAACTATCGTCTAACATTCATCTGACCGCTGTATCTACCTTTCTTTTAATATTGATTTAATGTTTAGTTGTAAAACCATATGCCCTCCTATCAATTACTGTTTTTTCGGCTGCGAGTTTTTAACTCTTGCTTAATTTTGTTTAGCGTTCATCTTATGGTATGAGCTTTGATTAAGGAAAAAAAGTTTTTTTTTTTTCAAGGTCATACAAAAGTCGAGACCTTTGGTAATTGAAAAAAAAATCTTAATGAGGCGACATTTGTCTACAGTCGAAAATGCGCGTATGGTCACGCTTTTGCGTGAGGGTCGTTATACGTAACAGCAAGTTGCCAATATGATGGGCGTTAGTCAATCGGTAAGCAGTCGTGTCTATGCCCGATTTTGTGACACTAGTAACGATACGCAACGTTCGGGACAAGGTAGATGACGAATAACTGTTACGTCCCGGAGGCAGATTTAGGTGGGACTCGCGAGGTTGCCGATTTAGAGCGCGAAAGTTCGAATTGAATTAGATTGCGCAGTGAGTCTTTGTTTGGCTTCCGCGTGAGTTCCGAACACAGTTTAATATCAATTTGGATTGAGACGAATTTCAGGTGCGTGATTCTGGTAAGAGAGTTGGATCCGCCCGATGGATTGATCGTTGATCAAATAAATGTTCAGACACGTAGATTTTGTCTTATTTCGCGTAGTTCACGTTTATTACGTTTAACTCTTACAAACTTATAATTTTGGTACAAAGATAGTTAAGCGTACAATGATTACACGGAAACGCAGAGTGAAAGGGTTTAGCCTTGTAAGTCGACTGTTCAGTTCGGAGTTCGGATACAGAGTGTCTGCTCCTTCGTGATATGAAAATTAGGAAAGTCTGGTTGTAGGGGAAGGAGCTTTTTTGGGGGAATGCATTTTCGGATCAGAGCTTCTTAGTGATTGGTTAATCAATCGTGAGAATGTACGCTGCCTTACGTGATAGGTCGGCGTCATGCGTGGGAATGGTTTTGTTCGTCTACTTATTAGGTCATCGCTATGGTGAATGCAGCCATTGTTCTATGTCCGAGGATCGGGTTCGGCGACCGAGGTTTCGTGGGTCTTGCGATATGACCGGGTGATCTGTTCTGGCGCAAGCGAGTTTTCCTCGTGGGATCGTTTAGGTCTTAGAACAAGGCAGGATTGTGGCGTAGTTCGATCCCTGCATTTTGTTCGAGTGCTCTAGGCGTAGGGTTTCTCTTCCGAGGCTGCGAGTACGCTCCTCTTGTAAATTCTTCCGTCGTTGGCTATGTTTATTCGTGGGGGCCTACGTGCGACGGTTTCGCTTTTGGTCTTGTGGTACGTTTCGGCTATCGCTCGCTTAGCGTTAAAGAAATATAGGTTTTTGGTCGATGAGTGAGGGTGCTGCTATCGTGCGTATTTACCATCGTGTTAGAGTTATTGAGTACTTCCTGGGGTTTTGAAATTTCCCGCGGACCGCGAAGCTACGGTAGCGCCGACGAGATGGCGCATCGGGCAGCGGACGCGACGGAAAGCGGCCGAGCGGGAACCGCGTGGCCGCGACCGGAAAAGAGGCCATTAGGTCAGTCGGGCATCGAGCGTGAGTGCGAGAGTCCGTGAGCAAAAAAAAAAGGGTTAAGAAAAAAAGGGTGCCGTCTTTTATCGATAGCCGAGTCTGCGTACGTGCAACCGGCGTGAGCGTCGACCGAGCGACCGCGATCGCCGGCGTGAGAGACAAAAATCTAAAAGGGCCACCGCGAAAAGGGCCGTGAGAAAAAGAGAGAGAGAGAATCGCGAGTGAGAGCAACGCATCGACGGTTTTGGAGTGCGTGTGCGTGTGGACTTGCCCTTAGGGCGATCGGTAAAGCGTTTAGCATGTATTGTCTTGAATGTGCCGTTTGTGTGTGTGTGTGATCCTTGCCGTCACTTTTGTACATTAATTTAGTTGAATATTCCTTCGGAGCATTTTTGTGCCGTGCTCTTATTATTACAAATAAAACCATACTTACGTAATACTTACCGTGTACCAATCCGAGACCTTCCTGCGAAAGACAAAAGAAAAGAGAAAGGGGAAAAGGAGTAAGGAAATAACATTCAGAAGTGGGATTCACACGCGTGCCGGAGCGTGAAACACAAAAAACCTTCCCGCGAGTGACAGTGGTAGAAGCGAGCAGTTTATGGCAGACGCGGAGCTATTTGAACAATTCGTCCAAAGTCTGACCGCCATGCCGCTCAATCATTCGGGAGTGCGGGGCAGGGGAAGGGGAGGACTTTTAAACGCGTCGAGCGTAACCGACGTGGGGCGACGCGCGAGTGGCCAAGATGGCGGCCGAGCGACGCCGGACGAGCGCGCGAATGACTATGTGACGGCAGCGAGAGACGCGGAGCCGCCATTTGCTGTGGCGAGTGACAGGGCCGCGCAAGCGCTAGATGTGTCGCGTGAAAGTAGTGCCCCGTCGGGTCCGCGCGCCGAACCACGGGAACAATCGTCGATGCACGAACAAAATACAAGTGCGACAGTGGTGAACGCGTTGCGGACGGCGTTATTGAGTGAAGCGCAGGAACCGGTGTTGGAGATGCTGGCCGGACTCTTGACCAACATGCGACTACCGCCACCCGCGACGGAAAACGTGCAGGAGCACGCTCTGCCGCGGATGGGGCAGGTTCTACCCGACCTGTCACGAGATATTGAAGAGTTCCGTGGCGAGGCGGACGGCATTCGAGCCCGTGAATGGCTGGAAAATTTGGAGTCACTAGCGGTCATGCATCAGTGGCCGGATAATTACCTGCTGACCGCTGCGAGGATGCACCTGCGAGAAGGTGCCAAGGACTGGTACAGAGCACGCATCCGGGAACTGCGGTCATAGGGTGAGTTTCGTGAGGCGTTTCTTGCCACCTTTGCCGTACGCGACGACATGTCGACCAGATGGACGCGGATGAAGTCCCGTCGCCAGGAACGAGGCGAGGACTTGGCGCGGTACTTCCACGCGAAAGTGCGTCTGTGCGCACCGTTGGGGCTCACGTTTCTGGAGGAACGAGGCGAAATTTTGGCCGGGCTGTGGTCAAGGGAGCTTTGCAATCTCGCACTGCCCGCGACCCAATACACCCATGACGCGCTGCTACACGATCTCATTTTTGATGAGAAAACCTTGGCCAACCAACGGCGGGAGGTCAACCAGCGCAACGACCGAGGAGCCGGGACGCCGACGAAGAGCACTCGAGGGAGATTCGAGGAAGCGAGGACCGCAGACCGCGATCAACGAGCCCGAGAGAACTGGCGACTGGGGCAGCGACGATGCAGGACAGCCCATGCTGCAACTGTCGGAAGCTGGGACATTTGTCGCGGGATTGCCCGGAGGAGAGGCAAATCCCTACGTGTTACCGCTGCAATCAGAAGGGCCATATTCGCAGTCAGTGTCCAACGGCGGGAGTAACTGAGAGGCCCGCAGTGCAATCCGTGAGCACCAAGGTGGATAGTTCTGCGTCAAAATATTTGAAGACGGTCCTGGTGGGTGGGCGAGAAGTGGCCGCGCTCATAGACACAGGCAGCTCTGAGTGCACGCTGAGACTGTCGCGAGCTCGAGCGGAGGGCTTGCCGGTGACGTCTACGAGCACCGACCTCAAGGCATTCGGACCCCCAGGCTTTGTCGTACGGACGTGCGCGTCAGTCGTCGCCGACGTCTCTATCGACGGCGTGACGGTCGAGAACGTCGCGATCCAGGTGGTGCCCGATAACGTCCAGGGTGTGGACATGCTCGTGGGACGAACGTACACTGAACACCCGGGAGTGGCGTTCGAGAAGGACTGGGGCGCCTTGACGTTTCATCGGAGCGCGTCTAGGCCAGTCGAGGAACCGGAGCCGTCGACATCACTGGGGACAACGGCGCAGACGATCGGGCTAGCGAACTTCATCTTGCTGGTGGACGTCGTGGGGTGTGACGCGACTGCCACCGTACCAGTCGCGAAGGGCGGCGTCGGGAAGGAAGACGCGCTGGTTGGAGCGGAGCAGACTGAGGCGGAGTGCACCAGCGCGCGTGCGACCAGTTGTTTGTCTTTTCCAGGAAGGCGGAAGAACGTCAAACGCCACGTGCTGGGTCTGCACGAACCGGGAGGCGAAGCTGGGACGTCAGGCGGAGGGTCGCTACTCGAGTCCGCCTGGGAGACGATTATACGCAATCATAGTAGGCGTAGCCAGGATCATCGTCCGTCTGTTCGCGCTCATAGTCGGGTACGGACCATACCGAGATGAAGCGGAACCAAGGAGGCTCCATCGGACGGCAACGGAGCGCGCCGACGGATCGAGGAAACTCAGCAAGAGAGGAAACGGAGGGTACGATACAGCGCGACAACTGGACGTGTGCGTCAGGCCGGACGACATCGTGCTAGGGAAGGCAGCGCCCCAAGCGATCGGCACATCCACAAGGCGGCAGGCGAGGTACCCCGGAACGCGGCGACGACAAAGAGCCTGAGTCAACAGCGGAGAACGGGAACGACATCGAACCAGCAGCGAGGACCTGCTCGAGGACGAGCAACCGTCAGGAAGGGCCGAACTGTTAGAGTTATCGAGTCCTTCCTGGGGTTTTGAAATTTCTCGCGGACCGCGAAGCTACGGTAGCGCCGACGAGGTGGCGCATCGGGCAGCGGACGCGACGGAAAGCGGCCGAGCGGGAACCGCGTGGCCGTGACCGGAAAAGAGGCCATTAGGTCAGTCGGGCATCGAGCGTGAGTGCGAGAGTCCGTGAGCAAAAAAAAAAGGGTTAAGAAAAAAAGGGTGCCGTCCTTTATCGATAGCCAAGTCTGCGTACGTGCAACCGGCGTGAGCGTCGACCGAGCGACCGCGATCGCCGGCGTGAGAGACAAAAATCTAAAGGGGCCACCGCGAAAAGGGCCGTGAGAAAAAGAGAGAGAGAGAATCGCGAGTGAGAGCAACGCATGGACGGTTTTGGAGTGCGTGTGCGTGTGGACTTGCCCTCAGGGCGATCGGTAAAGCGTTTAGCATGTATTGTCTTGAATGTGCCGTTTGTGTGTGTGTGATCCTTGCCGTCACTTTTGTACATTAATTTAGTTGAATATTCCTTCGGAGCATTTCTGTGCCGCGCTCTTATTATTACAACTAAAACCATACTTACGTAATACTTACCGTGTACCAATCCGAGACCTTCCTGCGAACGACAAAAAAAAAGAGAAAGGGGAAAAGGAGTAAGGAAATAACAATCGTGGTTTCAAAAAGAGAGAGAAAAAAAGTGAAGGCTGGGACGTAACATAACTACCAATCGAGATGACAGGGCCATAGTTCGACATGCTCGTTGAGAGCCCGCCATATATGCCCATACTGTCGCTCATCGGATTCAAAATCGTCGACAGGAGTTTCCTCGGCGATCCATTTCGGCACAAACGGTCCGGAATTGTTTACACGAGCAAGGACTACATTCTCGTCGCTCAAATCGAGTGCCTATGCTAAATAGCAAGCATCGTAGGGGCCGACTAGCCTACGCGCATCGTCATCAAAACTGGGGTCGGAGACAGTGAGCCCCCGTTTTATTCACTGACAAATCGCGGTTTTCGCTTTATGACAGTGACAGGCGCTCCAATGTGTGGCGCCGCCTTGGAGAACATGATCGCGACGGATACACGCAGCCGATTGCTCCTTTTAGAGGTGGTTCTGTGATGGTATGGGCAGGCGTATCTATCAACACTAGAACGCCATTAGTAATCATTCCAGGGACATTGACAGCCGAAAGGTATGTCAATGCGATCCTGGAACCACACGTCTTGCCCTTGCGTACACGTTTGGGAAATCGCTTTATCCTTATGCAGGATAACGCTCGTCCTCATACCACGAGGCTAACAAGAAATTTTCTCGACGCGAATAATGTGACGACCCTCGACCATTCAGCTATGAGTTCCGATTTAAATCCCATTGAACATGTCTGGGACATGGTTGGTCATCGATTGCGCCGGGATTATCTGAATCTGGGGGGTCACCGTCAATTGACTGAAGCGCTCCTTCGAGTTTGGCAAGGGATCTCGCAAAGGGATATCCGGCGGTGGATCAACATGCGAGAGCTTAGAAGCCGTAATAAGCAATCGAGGGGGCAATACACAGTATTGAACCATGACCCACAATGTACGTGGCTTATGGGATGAGTTTCGAGTCATAAAATACCACAGAAGTGACAAACTGTGGGATCTCATACCCATAAGAAGAGTTGTATGCATGCACGCATACACACACACACACACACACACACACACACACACACACACACACACACACACACACACACACACACACACACACACACACACACACACACACACACACACACACACAAAGAAGCGTAAATCCAGCCGAGAAACCTCTACGTGGTACGCTTTAGGTTATGCTAATAACGGTGGTGAGTAAAATGTTTATAACAAAAATCTTGATCTAACGATCGTGGGACGCGTGCGTAGGGTGTCATATCGTATCGTAGGGATGTAAATTGTACACACGCACACATTCAAAGAACTGTGAATTCCAACAACTCCAATCGCTCGTCGTATCATGAAAAATATTCAGGGCTATAAAAAAAATCTAACAATTTTTTTTCGAGTTTTTTAAAATAATTTCTTTTGTCTCAAAACATTTTTTTTATTAATTTTTTTTCATTATACAAAAATTTGTTCCCGTTGTTCAACAATCAACATTTTTTAGCACCGGAAATTCGGATCCGTGCTAAAAAAATTGTGATTCTCAAAAAACGAATAAAAGGTGGTAGATTTAGCCTTTAATCAATTTTTGGCAAAAACAACAATTTCGATCATTCGGAACACAATGAAAAAAATCGCAGGGGCTGTGAGGGATTTTTTAGGATACTTTGAGGTTATGAAAAAACCGATTTTTTTTATCTATTCCATATTCCTTATGGAATCCTTAGTTAAAAGAATATTCGTAAATATGATCCTTAGTTAAACTAATCCTTAGTTAAAAGAATATTCGTAAATATGCCATTTTACACGTTTTTTTAAATCCATTTTCCCGCATGAAAAAAAATATTGATAAAAAAATGATAAAAGAATCTTATAGAGAATACTCCAAAGTTTCCAAAACCCTCTGATTTTTTCCTGTGCGGCCGAGTGTGTCGCACCGAGTATGTTTTTTCTGTGTCTCCGAGTAATCAGTCATCAAAGTCAAAAGTGTCATTTTTGCTTTAAACATCGATAACTCAGCGAGAAAAAATCGTATCGTTTATTCCGATCAATCAAAAAAATTGATTAAAGTCCGTGCAGACTGTGAAAGGTGCACAAACATTTTGAAAAAAAATTTACTTTGGCTTTCTGATGGCTACTAAAAATTGGCTGATGCGAAAAATTTGGAGCTCAAGATCTCAAAACTAGAGATGCACACCTTCAATTTGCTTTTTTTATTTTGCTTTACGACCATTTTCGAGGAATTACAGCTATTTGAAAATGACCCTAAAATTGGCAGACTTTTTCAATATCCTTTAATTATTTGGCTTAGTGTAGAGCCTCGCATATCGCGCCGCTTGTGAGAAACTTTGACGCGTCGGCCGGGTCGCCGACTCGGGCGCTCATTGCCGCGTCGCGCGGGTAGCAGCCCTGTAGGCGTTGGTCGAATCGCATTCACACTTCAGATTGTAACGGGTCTTATTTCGTTACATTTAAATTTATTGGTTCGGGGCTCGAACAGGCAAGAAATTAGTTGAGACTCAGGTGTTTTGGTATTTTGCAATAAACGAAATTTATTCAATGGTTTTTGGCTCGATATAAAGAATAAAAAAGAACGCTTTGTGTAAGTTTTGGTTGTTGACTCGATATCATAATAATAAAAAAGAACGCTGTGTATAAGTATAGTGTGCCGTTTTCGTATTCCTCGCAACGCCCTTCTCGATCGGTAATGTTGTTATCTCGCGTGGTAAGTGTACTTAGTGTCTACGCTTATCATCGATCGATGTCGGTTCCCTCTCTTCCTTGCTTCTCTCTATGCTCAGAACGTATTGGGTTGTTCGGTGCTCTCGCTTGCGACGCTGTCCCTTTCTCTTTCTACACGGCGCATTGAGCTCTGACGCGCTCCCGCTCGTGGGGCTGTCCTTCTCCTTATCTATACGGCGCGTTGAGCTATGACGCGCTCCCGCTTGTGGCGCTGTCCTTCTCCCTATCTATACGGCGCGTTATGACGCGCTCCCGCTCGTGGCGCTGCCCTTCTCCCTATACGTGAGACTCCTAGGGTGTACGTATGGCGTAACGACGCGTTCCCGCTCGTGGCGCGGTGGGTTGCGACGCTCGATCGTGGTCCTCGCCGTCAGCGTGCCCTATCGCCCTATGACGCTACTACTTCCCCTTCCTTACTTGCCGTATCGTCACTATCGGTGCGCTCTCCCGATCGATCTACCGGAGCGCGATCGATAATTGCTCGCTCATTTATCGCGCCAGAAGATGTCGCCACGTACCGGTCTACTGTGTCGAGACTCGTCGAGTCTCGACGACCCTTTTTTTTTGTTACAAGATTTCACGACTTATCTCCTCGTCCTTTCTATGTTCCTAATACAAATTTCAATTTTGCTGTTGATGGTAGTGTCTGCGTGTGTGTGTATCAGTGTGGCTGTATAAATTCGCTTGCCCAGTTACCTCCTAGCTTCTCCGTCTAATGAGATTTTTGTGTTTGATTTTCGATAACTGCTATTCTTTTGTTTATAACCTTAATTTATTCTTATGCCTATGTTTGGTTCTCACTCTTAAGTATCTTTTCTTTGATATTTTGTTTTTCGTTCATCTTTTAGCCCTTCTCAATCTCTTTCACCTTGACCCTCCATCCACCACGCTTTCCTTCCCTTGCGGTCAGTATTAACGACGGCTGAGTACCGGCCAAGGTTTTTAGATAATTGAGAGTACTCTTCTACTCTAGTGCCTCCACCTTTTGGCTGCTTTACTGCCACTTTGCTTTAAATTTATCTTTTAACCCTTCTCAATTTCTTTCATCTTGACCCTCCATCCACCACGCTTTCCTTCCTTTGCGGTCAGTATTAACGACGGCTGAGTACCGGCCAAGGTTTTTAGATAATTGAGAGTACCCTTTTACTCTAGTAACTCCGCATTTTAGCTATTCTGTCAATTTTCCGCCTTCCACACTTTCCTTTCCCTAGGGTCAGTATTAATGTGCTTGGTACCGATCGACTTCCCAGCCTTTTCCCCAAAAATTTCCGTCCTTTTATATGCAGATTTTATCGCCTTTTCGTTTCCCCTTCTCTTCTGTCTTCCCTTAATTCAATTAGTCGGTTGTATCCGGTCTTTGCCGGTATTTCTTTCCCCTTCTCTTCCTTAATTCGATTGGTGGGTTTCTCTGGGTTTTACCGGTTTCTGTGGGTCCGAGCTGTTTGACCTTGTTTTTATCTCGATCTGTAACGCTTACCCCCTCTCCTAAACTCGGTTACCCTTCTCACTTTGTGATGGAGTTGATGAGACGGACCTGTACGTCTCAAGATATAATAATTATATAAGTACGACACGAGTTGTTTTACTATGGAAACTTATAATTTGCCTGTTATGTTTAAAAATAGAGCTAATTATAATGAAACGCGAATAAAGCGATAAACCAACCGTAATATATCTCGTAATGTATTTATTATTCGGATGCGCGTTACTCTGTTTTTCTGTACAATAATAATAATAATAACAAATAATAATAATAATAACACGTACATGCAAGAAACCGGGCAAATACGAGAATGTTGGCTGTATATGCTGGGGTCATCTGTGCAACAAGTGCTTATTACATGTTGAGACGTACAGGTCCGTCTCAGGCTAATCAGCCGGTAAAAGACTGGTCGATAGGAATAGGAGAGGGGGAAGTAACGAAATGAGGACCTCGGGAAAACCCAGGTAAACTGAAAGTCACGAAACAATAAGCGAAAGGTATAAAAAGTAAGAGAAGAAAAAAAAGAAAAGAACAAAAACAGTCTAAGGTATAAAAAGTTCGAGAGAAAAAGAAAAACAGAAAATATACAAAAATAGTAGAGAAAGGTAACGACAGTCAAAAAGTAAGGGAAGGGGAAAAACTCGTTGGAAAGAAAACAGAGAAAGTAACAATACAAGGGAAGCATAAATTTACAAAAAAATAGAAAAAAAGTTAACAATAAAGGGAATGATGGGGAATTAGTCAGGGAAGGGGAATAATAAACAATGAAATATGGGTATAAAAGAGGAAGAAAGTTGGAGGAACGTCACTTCTTTTTCTCCTTCTTTCCCTTTCGTGGATCGATAAGTACCGCTCAGCAAAGTACCTCTTTTAAGGGTGGAAAGCTGAGAGGGGGAAAACATTAAAAAACGAAAGAAGGAAGAACTCGTCTTAAGAAAGTCTGACTTTTTATGTGGATAAAAAAGTACCGCTCAGCAAAGTACCTCCTTATTGGGGCGGAAAGTTGAGAAAGGGAACCTTAAGAAACTTAAAAAGGAAAAATTATAACATACATTTTTTTAAGACCATAAATACGGAAACAAAAACCGGGAGAAGAATAAGAAAAAAGAGCACTAAAAACAGTAAGATTAAACGAAGGAGGAATTAATTACGAAAGGATAGATAGAAAATTAGTATTAGGGGAATCGAAAGTGCGAGGAGTTATCCGAAACACCAGGCGACAAGACCCACACACACACACACATACAACTGTAAAACACAAAATCTCCACAAGGGCTCCCGAAAGTATCAGGAGAATCTGAAGGTCGGAGAGGCAGCGAAACTCGAAAAACCACACCGACACAATACACATAACAAGCGTTACATTATCATAAGCGGGTACGTGGTGCCATCCGACGGCGTCAGCCACGGTTAGAGTAATCAATTAATGACGCGCGATAATCGATTACGCTCACGGGGAGTAATTGGGACAAGGCGCGCCGTAGCGTGACAGTCGAAAGCGCGCCGCGATACACCGCGTCGTGACTCAATAGAGTGGGGGGACTCAGGGACGGCGGGTAGCACGAGAGCGCGCTCGGCACCGCGCGCAACAAGCGACAGTAGGAAGAGAGGGGATAACGCGCCGTATTGAGATCGAGCGCGCTACGATCGATACCGCTAGGGATAGTGAACCGCGACAGATAGCGCCACGCGCAACCTAGTGAAGGCGCCCAGCACACTCCGCGCGCCGTAGGCGAGAGCGCGCCGTAACCACGGTCTTACATACAGGTCTTACAACGAAGCTAAATTTTCGTGGTGGGGGTAGGCATGCTTATCGGCTTCACTTTTCGTTTCACTAGGCGCCGCTACGCGTCGCTATTAGCAAGGAGAAGTAGTTTCCCCCTTACCTCTTACCGGCGATTGGGCTCAAGGTGTTTACGTATGTTTTTATGGCGCGGTTGTCGAAATAACCTTTATTTGCGACCATATACCAGAAGGTTCTACGCGATTTACCGTGATACATTTTTTATCGTGTTTTTACGCATGAGTGTGAATTTTTTTGGTAGTGTTTGCGAAAAAAATGCGAAATGGGTTGCGCGGTTCGCAATTGTAAAACAGGGTACAAAAATTGCAAGCAGAAATGCTCCGTGTTTCGCGTGCCCAGAAACGTCGAACGATACAAAAAATGGCTCGATGCTATTCCGGGACTGAAAGAGTCTCAGTACGTGTGCGAAAAACATTTCGAAGAACGATGTATTGTGAGTCCACTGGAGAAAAAAGGATTTAAATGGTCGTAATATGTGCTGGTATGAATTAATGTATTCAAAAAGTTTTCAGTTTTTTTTAGATGAAAGTAGTCATCTTTTCTTGAATCAATACATTTTTTTTATTGGTTTCGTATATTTTGCAGTTTACACGACAGTATGGTAAATTAAGTTAGGGCAAACGGCGCATGCGTTGCGTTCAGGAGGGAAAAGGACAGAAGAGCTATTTCTCTCTTCGTCGCACCACTACTTCCCCTTGCCGTCGCGCAACAAGCGGCTGAAATCGAAATGAAAAACAGAACCGCTAAGGGTGCCTACCCCCACTACCGCCGTTGTCAGACCTGTATGTAAGACCGTGGCCGTAACTCACGCACTCCGCGAGCGCCAATACACGTATGAGAGGGGGAAGAAAATCATCGACCCACGGTAAAGCAATCGCGTTCCAACACATTTACCATCCGAGCGAGTCCGCTATTCGAGTATTGTACCGACCGAGACGCGATACATTAAAACACACAAATTCCACTTTAGCAATACAAACGACATACCACACGTGTACACAGCGAGCTTTTAACATTATATCGAGTCAGAAATATTGAATAAATGTCATTTTATTACTAAATACCTCCAAAACAAAGAGTTTAAACTAATTTCTTCAGTGACCGAGTCCCGAACAAATAAAATTAATTGTGACGAATTCCGACCCGTTACAATGTATACCCATGTAAGCATGTGATTTGCTAGTTACGTTTCAAAATAAAGTTAAATATGAATTAAATTAAGTGATAAACCAACCGAACAAGCCGTCAAGCCTAATTGAACCCCAAGCGCGGCAATCACTTAGATATGAGAAGATATGAGAACAAATATAATCATTTATTGCCAAATGATTGTGTGGCGAAGTTGGTAGAAAGCTAGATTATTGTATTGAAGCTCCTGAGTTCGGGCCACGGTATTTTAATTTTTTTTTTCTTGTGCATTCGTATAGGTATCTGGTTGTACGAGCAAATTGAAGCAGTTTCAACCAATCAAAGCACTCCAATCCCATAAGAACTCGAACAAAAATAACATGGAAGAATATATTTTTTAATTTACTGCCATCAATAGCTGAAATTTTGTTTTATAATTCCTACCTAGAGTGTTTACTTTTTCCTTTTACCTCATTGACGCGCGAGGAGTCATTTCCACGATTATACACATGGTTCGATAGCTGCTGTGCTCGTGTACACGACAGATATATTTGTGTTTGACAGGCGCAAACAATTTTGCCGCCATAACACGGTCAGTGTCACCTTATGCAGTTTTGTATTACTATATATTGTCGGTTCCCAAGAACACTAGCGACGCCTGCGGAAGAACTGAGCACTACACCTCTGCGACCGATTGAAAGAACTGTTTGAGTAGGGAGTGTCGACTCCACGGTCTTACATACAGGTCTTGAAACTCGCTCAAAATTTCAGTGGTGGGGGATGGCCTCTTATTGAAGCACCGGCTGTTTCAACTCGTGACCATGAGGGTCGCTGCTATAGAGTGATACAGGCTGTGTGAGAGAGACGGAAATAGATTTTAAGAGTAAACAAAATCGAAACATAACCGCTGATTCACGCGACCACACGCGACCACACGCAAAAAAATCTATTTTTTTAAGGACAATAAAACCTGCAATTTATGGAATGATTGAAATTATTTTTTTCGCGTTGGAGCCGGGAGCCTTAAAAAAAATGAAAAATGATTGGGATCATTACAACAAATACTTTCCACGCTGGAAAATATAAAACAAAGTTAGTGAATTATTTTAATTTATCCTACTCGAGAGTCCTTCGCTTAAAGGTTGGAAAAGAGGTGTTTTTTCAAATTTACCAACGCAAACTGTTTCGGAAACTGCAAAGTAGAGATTATTGAAAATGCTTCTTGGGACATGCATTTAAATTTTTCGAAGAGGAAATAAAGAATTGCAAAAGAAGCACTGTTTCTTAAGTATTTGTTTCATTTTCAAGAAACAGATCCTGCAAGTGTTTCGGTCTGAATTCCACTTCGGTCTGGAATAGTTGCCACTTATTTTGCGGTCAATTAAAACAGCGCGTAAAGCCTATTTGTTTTATAAAAGCTAAAACATGTTTAAAAAAACTGAACGCATAGGGATCGAACCCCTGAAAGCAGCATTACGAAGCTTGCACCGAACCCCTCGACCAACACGAGCTCTCATTGACACCTATATAAAAAACATGCATATTCATTTCACCCACTTGGATAACTATAGGCTTTTGGTTTTTTTCAGGTTTAAAATAAAGTTACTTTTAATTGTATTTAGGTCCATCATGCATTTTTGACATTGAATATCATAATTTGCCTTCACCAGCCAATTGTACAGCTAGGTTAGGTTCCTATGAGCTGTAGCGATGTCCATCTCTCTCGCACACTCTATCGCAGCGACAATCGTGGTCACTAGGCGAAACGGCCGGTGCTTTAAACCGAGGACATACCCCCACCACCAGAGTTTCAAGACCTGTATGTAAGACCGTGGTCGACTCCTTCTCTCTAGTCTCCTTGGTTAAAACCATGAGCTGCCCCCACCATCTTACATACAGGTCCTGCAACGAAGCTAAATTTTCGTGGTGGGGGTAGACACGCTTATCGGCTTCACTTTTCGATTCACTAGGCGCCGCTACGCGTCGCTACTAGCGAGGGGAAGTAGTTTCCCCCTTACCTCTTACCGGCGATTGGGCCCAAGGTGTTTACGTATGTTTTTGTGGCGCGATTGTCGAAATAACCTTTATTTGCGACCATATACCAGAAGGTTCTACGCGATTTACCGTGATACATTTTTCATCGTGTTTTTACGCATAAGTATGAATTTTTTTTGGTAGCATTTGCGAAAAAAATGCGAATTGGCTAAGGGTTGCGCGGTTCGCAATTGTAAAACGGGGTACAAAAATTGTAAGCAGAAATGCTCCGTGTTTCGCGTGCCCAGAAAGGTCGAACAATACAAAAAATGGCTCGATGCTATTCCGGGACTGACAGAGTTTCAGTACGTGTGCGAAAAACATTTCGAAGAACGATATATTGTGAGACATTAGAGAAAAAGGATGTAAATGGTCCTAATATATGCTGGTATGAATTAATGTATTCAAAAAGTTTTCAGTTTTTTTAGATGAAAGAAGTCATCTTTTTTTTAATCAACACATTTTTTTATTGCTTTCGTATATTATGCAGTGTACACGACAGTACGGTAAATTAAGTTAGGGCAAACGGCGCATGCGTTGCGTTCAGGAGGGAAAAGGACAGAAGAGCTATTTCTCTCTTTGTCGCACCACTACTTCCCCTTGCCGTCACGCACCAAGCAGCAGAAATCGGAATAAAAAACACAACCGCTAAGGGTGCCTACCCCCACTACCGCCGTTGTCAGACCAGTATGTAAGGCCGTGGTTGCCCCTACTAAACTGCCCAACGCTTGGTCCATGGAGGCTAGAGTGGGAGGAGGCCGATCTGTGCATTTCAAAGTGGCTACAAAAATGTGGTCAAACCGGGATGGCGCCACTATCTCTAAGACCTCGAGCAGGAAGCTGAGTATCGATGTCGTGTAAGAGGGATGGAAGAGGATCGAATACGCATCCCAGCAAGCAGTGCAGCGAGATCGCGCGCACAAGTTACCCCCTCTCTAGTCTCTTACGCGCCCATCACACAATCATAGTAGTGCGTGTCCGTGAGCGAGCGATGCTCGGACATCTTCGGAAAGAGCTGAGCGCGCCGAAGTTACCCGACCGCGTCTTCGGCAGCTACACCAACACATGGACGCCGAGCTCGTTCATGTGCGGCCAAGCCGAAACGAAGTTTTCGAGGGAAAAAGCAATCTGAGCACGACTCGCGCGTGACGTCACCCGACGGAACGCGCGAGGCTTTTAGATGATTTCAATGCTTATTTAGCTTTTGATTCTCTGCGTTATCAATGTATACAAAACAATGTATCGCGCACCCTGATCACTTATTTTTTTAGTTTATACGTTAATTTAAATATAATTATGACTCCAAATTACAACTTATTTATCTTCTAAAAATTTTTTTACTCTTTACTCATACCCATCCTTGTGCCAAATAAATTATAATTAATAAAAGTAAGCGGAAATATATTTATATTCGTATTATTATATTAATTCTCATACTTTCATCAAGCGATAAAGCATTATCCCCAAAAACAAGCCAATCAACCATCCGGCCGCGAATCGTCAGTACCAGAAAGTGCATATTCTACAAGCGATGGGATGGTCCCGTTGGTAGCGTTCCTGGCTTCGGTCCACTGGGGCGCAGGATCGTTCCCCGCGCTCAGTGCTTTTTTAAAAATTATTATTACTATTAATTCTTGTTTGGCTAGTTATTTTTATTAGTTACCTTTTAGTGTCGAAAAATTTATCGCGCACTCCGACCGCTTATTTGATTAGTTTGTACGTTAATTTAGATGTAATAATAAATCTAAATTACAACTTCTTTATCTTCTAAAAAATTGTTTGCCCTTTACTCACATCCGTCCCTATGCCAAGTGAATTGTAATTCATAAAAGTAAGCGGAAATATATTTATAGTCGTATTATAAATACGACTATATTTATATTCATTCTCGTAAGTTACGATCCGCGGCCGGATCGATGATTGGCTTGTTTTTGGGGATAATGCTTTATCGCTTGATGATAGTATATGAGAATGAATATAATAATGCGAATATAAATATATTTCCGCTTACTTTTATGAATTATAATTTATTTGGCATAAGGACGGGTATGAGTAAAGCGTAAACAATTTTTAGAAGATAAATAAGTTGTAATTTGGATTTATTATTATATTTAAATTAACGTATAAACTAAAAAATGAACGATCAGGGTGCGCGATACATTTTTTTGTATACATTGATAACGCAGAAAATCAAGAGCATCAATAAGATCAAAGAATCAAGAGCATCAATAACGCAGAGAATCAAGAGAATCTATAAGCATTGAAATCATCAAAAAGCCTCGCGCGTTCCGTCGGATGACGTCACGCGCGAGTCGTGCTCAGATTGCTTTTTCTCTCGAAGCCTTCCGTTCGGCTTGGTCGCACATGAACGCGCTCAGCTTCCATGTATGGGTGTAGCTGCCGAAGGGGCGGTCGATAAACTTCGGCGCGCTCGACTCTTTCCGAAGATGTCCGAGCGTCGCTCGTTCACGGACACGCGCTACTGTCATTGTGTGATGGGCGCGTAAGAGGCTAGAGAGGGGGTAACTTTTGCGCGCGTCTGGCTATATATCATTTTGCATCTCTCTCGCACGCAGCCTACTTCTCAAGTATCATACTGCCTTATGCACAGCTCACTTCTCATTATTTACTTGTTCCGTCTGTGTCACACGCAGCTCACTTCTCGATGTCTTAGCAATAGTGGCGCCATCTCTTTTTGACCACATTTTTGTAGCCACTTTTTTCAAGTCTCTCCATAAGAGATCGGACTCCTCCCACTCTAACCTCCCTGGCTTGGTCGGTCAGTCGACCATTAATACAAGCGAGACAGCACTATAGCCCGACAGGCATACACTAGAGAGAGACAACCGCGAAAGGCGTGCCTCGAACCTCTGTCATTGAGTGTGGCACACCGATACATCGCCGCGCAGTCTACCGGCGCAAATACTACATTTTTTCTGCCAAATATTAACATAGGACCTGTTGTTCACCTCGTCAAAGTTAGCCCCCCCCCTTGACTAATCGAACTTTTTTTCACGTATCGTTTGGTGGTCGTTGGGTAGAGTTTGGTAAACCATGTAAATCGTTTGGTAGTTCACCGTTTTTCGAAAAATCGATAATAAAAAATTGGGCAGTAAGTTGGCACTTTATCATAACGAAGTTTTTTTTTACGAATCGTTTAGTGGTCGTTTGGTAGCGTTTGGTAAACCATTCAAATCGTTTGGTAGTTTCCCGTTCTTTCGGAAAATCAAAAAGAACATTTTGATCCATAAGATAGGACGATGAGCAGCGAAAAAAGGTTTGACAACCAACGCCATCTATCGCAAAAACGTGGTATATTATCGCGTTCAATCGTAGCCTTCCGTTTCGGATACGCGTAATTTCTTTCGGTTCGGTCGGAGTAATTAACAAATCTCATTATGAAAATATCACATCGATCTGCCCCTGCGGTTTCTGGCGACCAATCACAGCTCTCTATTCCTGATACGCACATATTTTGTGTTGTCGTATTTAAATGGTCGACTACCAAACGTCCCGAATAGAATACCAAACGCTACCGGATGTTTTTCTATCGATCGCAGCCCATTAGAACGTAATCGGACAAGAAATACCGAGTAAATCTAAGCTAATGAATAATTCTGCCAGTGCGGCTTCTGGCGACCAATCCCAGCGCTCCATTCCTGATTCGCTGTATTTTGTGTTCGCGTTATTGATTCATCGACTACCGAACGACCTGGATAGAATACCAAACGCTATGATTTATTTTTCTATCGATTAAATCTCTTCGCAATGAATGAGCCACAAAATAATAGGTGAAGTTTTTTTAGAAATTAGTTTTTCCGCTGCGGCTTCTGGAGACCAATCACAGCTCGCTGTTCACGATAGACACGTATTTTTCGCTGGTGCAATCTAGTGATCGACTACCAATCGTTCTAAATTGAATACCAAACGCTTCCGGGAGTTTTTCTATAAATCAAGACATCAGACAAGAGATAGCGAGTGCATCCGTGTTTTACAATTTTGCTCTGTGGTTGGACCTTCAGACACCAATCGCAGTCCTCTAATCAAGACGCCGGATATTTGTTCTTGGTTCGGTTATGACTTTGGATCCTGATCTGTCATAGCCAAGGCGTAACATTTTTTTCATATGTGACCTCATTTGGAAATAATTATTTAATTGAAGTGTGCGAAAACTTATTACTAATAAAGAATCGAATCAAAAGAACTGAACAGGAAGTCACAGAAGAGAGATGACCCAACGATGGGCCGCCCGGATACCACCATTAACTTAGCGGAACAACTTTAACTTCTCAAGGTTTTTTCATTCCTAATCGTTTGGTGGTCGTTTGGTGGTGATTGGTAGCCTCATACGAAGGTTTGGTGGTCGGACGTTTCGTTATAATTAAATGAGACTTTTTTCCCGTAAAGTGAGCCGGATGTTTTTTATTTATCACGCAATCCATAAAATGCCACGTCGAATCGATGCAGAATCGGTTGGTGGTCACAAACATGCAAATCCCTCCGTTTGGTAGTTAATTCATTAGTTATCCCTGTCGAAAAACAATCTACGTCTAGGCGCATACGCTGGAGGGCCGTAATTCGTGATTTATAAATCTAACGGAATACGGCGCAGTGATATATCAAGGTCTTTATATTTTTTCACCGACATCGTTCCAATAAGTCTCATACGGAAGATAATCATTTGGTAGTGATTGGTAGCTTAATTAAAACATTTGGTAGTTAATTCCTCGAATACGACGATTTCAAAATCATCTATGTTTGGACGAAGGGATTGAGGGCTGTAGATGGTTCCAACAGACCGATGGTTCCAACAGAATACGGAGCAGTGATATTTCAATTACTTCATTTTTTTTACCGATCTCGTTCTAATAAATTTTAAACGGAAGATAATTGTTTGGTAGTGATTGGTAGCTTAATGACAACGTTTGGTAGTTAATTTCTTAATTACGCCGATCGAAAAATCACCAACCCGTAGACACAGGCGATAGCGGCTGTAATTGGCTGCTGAAAGATCTAACGGAATACGGAGCAGTGAAATTTTAATTTCTTTATGTTTTTCTTCACTGATCTCGTTCTAATCAGTCTCAAGTGGAAAATAATCGTTTGGTAGTGATTGATAGCTTAATTAAAACGTTTAGTAGTTAATTCCATAATTACGCTGATCGAAAAACCATCTATGGTGGGAAGAGGTGATAGAGGTCTGTAGTTGGCTGCTGATGGATTTAACGGAATACGGAGCAGTGATAGGGGAATTTCTTAATGTTTTTTACTGATCTTGTTCCAATGAGTCTCACCCGGAAGATAATAGTTTGGGAGTGATTGGTAATTTGATTAAAACTATTGGTAGTTAATTACTTAATTGAGCCGATCGAAAAACGATCTACCCTTAGACGCACGCGATAGAGGGCTGTAGTTGACTGCTGAAGGATCTAACGGAATACGGCGCAGTGATATGTCATTTTCTTTATATTTTTCTTCGCCGATCGCGTTCCAAGAAGTCTCAAACGGAAGATAATCATTTTAGATTTATTGGTAGTTTACGAATCGAAAAACCAAACAATGGTTTTTCGATTAGCGTAATTGTGGAATTAACTGCTAAACGTTTTATTATAGCCACCAATTACTACCAAACGATTATCTTCCGTTTGAGACTTATTAGATCAAGATCGGTGAAGATAAACATAAAGAAATATCACTACTCCGTATTCCGTTAGATCCATCAGCAGACAACTACAGCCCTCTATCACCTCTTCCAACCATAGGTGGTTTTTCGATCAGGGTAATTATGGAATTAACTACTAAACGTTTTAATTACGCTATCAATCACTACTGAACGATTATCTTCTGTATGAGACTTATTAGAACGAGATTCGTGAAGAAGAATATAATGAAACTGAAATATCACTGCTCCGTATTCCCTAAGTTCCTTCAGCAGCCAATTACAGCCCTCTATGCCCTCCGTCTAAAGGTAGATGATATTTGATCGGCGTAATTGAGAAATTAACTACCAAACGTTTTAATAAAGCTACCAATCACTGCCACACGATTATTTTTCGTTTGAGACTTATTAGAACGAGATCGGTGAAGAAAAACATGAAGAAATTGAAATATCACTGCTCCGTATTCCGTTGGGTCCATCAGTAGCCAGCTACAGCCCTCTATCCCTTCGCCCAAACATAGATGATTTTTTTATCGTCGTAATCGAGGAATTAACAACCAAATGTTTTAATGAAGCTACCAATCACTACCAAACGATTATCTTCCGTATGAGAGTTATTGGAAGGAGGTCGGTGAAAAAACATGAAGATCTTGATATATCACTGCTTCGTATTCTGTTCGATCCATCAGCAGCCAACTACAGCCCTCTTTGGCCTGCATCTAACCGTAGATGATTCTTCGATCGGCGTAATTAAGGAATTAACTATAAAACGTTTTAATTAAGCTACCAATCACTACAAAATGATTATCTTCCGCATGAGACTTATTGGAACAAGATCGGTGAAAAAAAACATGAAGAATTTTTATACCACTGCTTCGTATTCCGTTGGATTCATCAACAGCTAACTACAGCCCTCTATCCCTTCATCTAAAAATAGATGGTTTTTCGTTTAGCGTAATTCATGAATTAACTACCAAACGTTTCGATTAAGCTACCAATCACTACCAAACGATTATCTTCCGTTTGAGACTTATTGGAACGAGATCTGCGAAGGAAAACATAAATAAATAGAAATATCACTGCGTCGTATTCCGTTGAATCTATAAATCACCAATTACGGCCCTCCAGCGTATGCGCCTAGACGTAGATTGTTTTTCGACTGGGATAACTAATGAATTAACTACCAAACGCTGGGATTTGCATGTTTGTGACCACCAAACGATTCTGCATCGATTCAGTGTGGCATTTTATGGATTGCGTGATGGATAAAAAAGGTCCAGCCAACTTTACAGAATAAAGTCTCATTTAATTATAACGAAACCATCAAACCTCCTTATTAGGCTACCAATCACCACCAAACGACCACCAAACGATTATAAATGAAAAATCCTTGAGAAGTTAAAGTTGTTCCGCTAAGTTTATGGTGGTATCTGCGTGGCCCATCGTTGGGTCATCTCTCTTCTGTGACTTCTTGTTGAGTTCCTTTGATTTGATTCTTCATTAGTAATAAGTTGTCGCACACTACAATTAAATAATTATTTCCAAATGGGGTCACGAATGAAAAAAATGTTACGCCTCGGCTATGACAGATTACGATCTAAAGTCAAACCGAACCAAGAACGGATATCCGACGTTTTGATTAGAGGACTGCGATTGGTCACTGAAGGTCCAACCACAGAGCAAAATTGTAAAACACGGATGCACTCGCTATCTCTTGTCTGATTTTCCTTCAATGAGTCTTGATGTATAGAAAAACTCCCGGAAGCGTTCGGTATTCAATTTAGAACGATTGGTAGTCGATCACCAGATTACGTCAACGAGAAATACCTGTATATCGGAAACGGCGAGCTGTGATTGATCGTCAGAAGCCGCAGCGGAAAAAGGAATTTCTAACAAAAAACACCCATTATTTTGTGGCTAATTTCATTGTGATAAGACTAAATCGATAGAAAATCATCTAATAGGGTTTGATATTCTATTCAGGACGTTTGGTAGACGATCGCTAGGCCTGGTTCCACAACTCTCGGTTAACCAAGTTAACCGAAGTTTAAGGGCGACTGGACCAATCAGAACCACGCTGAGCTGGCTAAACTCCGGTTAACTCGGTTAACCGAGAGTTGTGGAACCGGGCCTTAGACATAGTGGAGGCGATTCCAAGTTATGGACCGATATTTAAATCTCGATTTTATGAAAAACGGGAAACTACCAAACGACGATTTCAATGGGCTAATAAACGCTACCAAACAACCACCAAACGATTCGTAAAAAAATGGCCGATTAGTCGAAGTTGGGAGTGGTGAAGGAATTATGGTCCGATACTAATCGGTCTTCTGCTCCCCCTCCCACACTTCGACTAATCGACCTTTGTTATACGAATCGTTTGGTAGTCGTTTGGTACCATGTATTAGCCCATTGACGTCGTTTGGTAGTCAAAACCCGTTAAAAAAATGAAGATTAAAAAACTGGTCCATAATTTACCCCCCACCACTTCGACTGATCGACCTTTTTTTGCGAATTGTTTAGTGGTCGTTTGGTAGCGTATTGAAATCGTTTGGTAGTTTTCCTTTTTTTTATTTGAGATTTAAAAATCGGTCCACAATTTGGCACCCTCCCCCCTCAATTTGACTAATCAAGCTTTTACCCACGAATCGTTCAGTAGTCGTGCGTGCGTAACTAGGTTCTATGTCCGCCGCGACTTGTGGCGACCAATCACAGCTCACCGTTCAGTTGATCTTGGTGCCCAATTTTTGATTATCGATTTTTCGAAAAACGGAGCACTACCAAACGCTTTGAGTGGTTTACCAAATGCTACCAAAAGACCACCAAACGATTCGTAAAAAAAAGTTCGATTAGTCAAAGTGGGGGCTAACTTTGGTGAGGTCTGTTGTTCCATGTAATATCTGTTCTTTGGTTTCAACGATGCACCATGTCCTTTTCCGGAATCGTTAGCTTGATCAAACATGAAACCCAAGAAGACTAGAGGTAATGAATACGAACGCAGTGTTGAAGAAATGTCTACGAAAATCCAGTTGAGAAGGGTGGCACTGCTCTCCTACCGAACCGAATTGTTCTCAGCAGCGAACCAGTGCTGTACACTATGCAGAAAGCACCCTTTACTACTTCATGTGCAGCGATAATTTGATCAAAATAATTGTAAAACCAGTGCCGTACGATATGCAAAAAGTAATTTGATCACATTAATTGTGAAACCAGTTGGTGCGAAAATTTCTATATATTAGAAGGATAGAATTCTTATATAGATAATATAGATTGTTTTGGAGAATAATAACAAAATGCGGAAATTTAGTCAATATTTTTTTTTGGTCCCGGTCAAATCAGTCGGTCCCGGCAGATGAAAATCGAAAACGACGTTTTGAGGATTGAAACAAGATGAGAAGATCTGCACCACCTGAGATACGATTTCTTCACGTCCCGATACGCATTGATTCCAGAAATCGCAAAGCGTTGCGAGTCTGTTTGTGATTTCTCCTAAAAATATGCCAGCGTAGTCTGAAATGTTGATATTTGCGCATTTTATAAAAAAAATGTTATTGATTTATTTATTTCACTTCTGGTCAGAGCGAGTGGACGATTCGGGCGGTGCTGCAGTCTGCGAGTAGGACACATTGTTTACTCGATAAAGATCAAATCTATGTTGGACTTGACGTTTCCGCGCGCCTTTTAACGTCGTTCGACCGTCCCCATCATGGGGGTCGTCGATTTCATCAAGAAGATTAGAGGTAAGGAATACGAACGCCCACAGCGATCATGATCCAAAAATGTCCATGGAAATCACGGTTTTACATACAGGTCTAACAACAGCAGTAGTGGGGGTAGGCACCCTTAGCGGTTTTGTTTTAATTCCGATTTCTGCCGATTGTGCGTGACGGCAAGGGGAAGTAGTGGTGCGACTAAGAGAGAAATAACTCTTTTGTCCTTTTCCCTCGTGACCGCAGCGCATGCGCCGTTTGGCCTAACTTAATATCCCGTAGTATCGTGTAAACTGCATAATGTACGAAACGAATAAAAAGCGATAATACGACCAGTTACATACTTTTTTCTCCAATGTCTCACAATATATCGTTCGTCGAAATATTTTTCACACACGTACTGAGACTCTTTCAGTCCCGGAATAACATCAAGCCATTTTTTGTATCGTTCGACGTTTCTGGGCAGTCGAAACACAGAGCATTATTGCTTAAGACTTTTGTACCTCGTTACTAAGCGCTACCAAAAAAATTCACATTTATGCGTAAAAACACAATGAAAAAATGTATCACGGTAAATCGCGTAGAACCTCGTGGTATATGGTCGCAAATAAAGGCTATTTCGACAACCGCGCCACAAAAACAGACGTAAACACTTTGGTCCTATTCACGTGTAAGAGTGAAGGGGGAATGCACTTCCCCTTACTAGTGGCGACGCGTAGCGGTGCCTTGTGAATCGAAAAGTGAAGCCGATAAGCCCGCCTACCCCCCCCCCCCCCCCCCCGAAAATTTGGCTTCGTATCAAGACCTGTATGTAAGACCGTGGTCACAAGTCTCGAACCGGATAGGTTGACAGGTAACGTTGCGAATGATTCCCAAAATGTCAGATCAGGCACGCTGGAATCGTCAAACGCTACGTTTTCGCAGAACCCTCCTGTAGCGGGATTCCGTAACTCGTTATACTGTCGTTATGAGCTTATAGCGACACTTTTCGGTACGATGAATAGCGACGCGTCGCGGTAACGACAAATGCGATTCCGTACATAAGGTATAACGTCGTTCGTCGCTATTCGTAACAAAAAATGTCGATATTGGTGTCGGTATAAGCTGCTGACGTAGCGAGGGGCAGCGTACCCCTCGTTATGCCGTAGCGACGAGTCGAAATGCGGTTAGACGCGTTGTGATTCGTGAGCGCTCGAACTGCGTGAATAATTTGCATTTCTGGGTAAGAAAACGCGTACTTCAAAAATAACGTGTTATATTTAAAAAAAACAATCTGTGATATATTTTGACGAATTATCACGTTAAAAAAAATGTGTAAAAGTTTCACGGATTTCCAGTTAATCCCCGCCTATATATTTTATAAGGTTTTTCAAACCGTGCATAACCTATAATTATTATTTCCGTTCGAAGAATATTTCTTTTTATTTCGATATTGTGATCAAAATCTTAATTTTATATAATCACCAATCATATAACACGATAATCATTTTTTTGAAAACCAGTTGCTGCATGTTGTAAAATGTTTGCATTTTGTAGCGAACATGGCCCTTGAATATTTGGCTTGGGAACTGGGATTATTGGGTGAAAGGGTGCGTCGGATAGAATGGCACATAGAACGAAGACAGCTAAGAGATGCGCAGAACCCCTTTCATCTACCACACGACGAATTCGTTGATTACTTTCGCCTGACTCCAGAACTTGTAATCGGCATTTGCAATGCATTACGAGAAGAATTGCAAAGCAAATGTACTACGGGCTTAAGCCCAGAAATCAAGGTAAATGTGTAGCAGTAATTAATATGATTAAACTCTTAATAGTATAATGTATCTTTGGAACATGACAATATATATATCCTTTATTACAGGTATTAATCGCGATACAGTTTTATGCACAAGGCAACTACCAAAGAAGTGTCGGCAATCAATATCATTTCAACGTTAGTCAGACAACAACGAGTCGTTGCCTCCATGCTGTGACAGAGGCAATAAATAGGCGTTTGCTACGTACGTGGGTGAAATTTCCAATGAATGAAGCAGATCGACAGCGAGCGCGTGAAAAATTTTCAACGGCTGCGCAGTCATTTGAGGGTGCCATAGGTGCTATAAATTGCACTTTTGTCCATATTCTTGCCCCTTCTGAGCATGAAGAGGCCTTCATCAATCACCACGGTCGACATTCTTTGAACATACAAGCGGCAAGTATACATATATATGTTAAATGTTTTTTTTTTAAATTATTGGAGAGAGTCTGGAAGACGGGAGCACGCACAAAACGCGAGAGAGGATGCAACACTTATTGATTATTAACAAATGCTTAAGAGTAATTACGGCTAGGGTAATACTGATTTAAATAAAGTTCGCGAATCCACACAGCCGTCTTATTTTCAGGGCCACGCACACAGTACCCGTTTGTACGAGCGCCCGGCACTCACCGCCGTCGCACGCACGTTCGTTCTTTTTCTTTTCTTTCTCTCACTCTCTCAACCTCTCGCTTTGGTCGCCGGTACGGGAAGAAGACCCGATCATGTTTCCGAGCTCGCACGCAGTCGCTCCGCAAACCCGCGCGCCACCTCGTTCCTGCCACGTGGCAGTCGCCTCGCCGCTATTTTACGCGGGACTATTCAAATATAGACTACTGTCTTTAACAGTTCGGCTATCCTGACGGGAGCTCGTCCTCGAGCTTTTTCAGCCGCAGAATACTTTGACATACTTCACACTACATAACACACTTCATGCACACTACATAAGACTACGATCACATTTTTTTTTTTCACAGCGCCTGGTAATTAAGTCTTTATCTATTATCATTACTTCTCTTTTTTTTTTTTGAAAACGCACGCTTCGCAATGTCAACCTCTACCTGAAAGACCACGCAAAAGAAGACAAATACACGAAGACGCAACTCGCCCAACCGAACGCACGCACACCGCTACCTCGTCCATCGACCCCGCTGGGCATAAATCTCACTCGACTCGACCGATTGATCGCACCTTGTCTCTCGTGGGGAGGTACACTTATCGTCGCACCATTTCTTCATGCTGCTCCGCTCGTGTCGTCGCTCTGCCGGTGACCGGATGCTGCTGCCCCTCGACGCTGGCTTCCTTCCTTCATTGACTCCTGGTTGGCCCATTCCTCGAGCGGTGGCTCGAGACTCTGTCGTAGTTCTTGAATTTCTTGGCGACCGGCCTCCCAGTCTGCACGGAGTTCTCGAACCGCTTTCCGTCCGACAAGAAATTCGCACTCCAGCATGTCGACTCTGCTCATTACGCATTCGAGCTGTTTTTCGAGGCGGCTCAGGCGTCTTGCGACCGCGTCGTCCTTCCTACGCCCCCACGGTGCTCCCTTCGCCGGAACAAAGTGACTTGCATCGAGCTCGTCCCGCTCAACGAACAACATAGCGTTCTCCTGCCCTGTGGATGAGGATGTTGATGGCAAGGCGCCATCCGATGGCACCTGTGGACGATTAAAAAATGTCAGCTCATTACCTAACTTCATAAACCCGACATTTGGGGCTTCGGTGAAGGTGCGCTCGATTAATACGTCCACGACTTGGACGTTGTCCGGCACCACACGCAGCATCACCCCCGACATTTTGACCCCGTGCATCTCGACGTCGGCACACACAGTGCCCACGGTCTTGATATTATATTCTGGTGGGCCGAACGGTTTGAGATTTTTTGCCACTGCTGCCATCTCGAACCGTTCCGACACCACCCGCGACGCCTTGATGGTGCACTCTGCGCTACCGGTATCTACAAACGCAATCAACGGACGTCCGTTCACTAGTACGCTTTTGTAATATTTCGCCGCAGCTGGATTGTGACACGGCTCCGACGCCGCTACAGTTTGAGTCTCCGCCCTCCCGTCCGATGGGCACTGACTTTTCACATGTCCCTTCTGATGACACTTGAAGCACATGGGCCCTCGTCGATCTTCCGGGCAGTCACGCGATAGGTGCCCTGTTTTTCGGCAATTATAACACAGTTTTTCAGGCAAGAGCGTTCTCGTTGTCTCCTCTCGGAGCAGCTCGTCGCTTCGCGGTCGACTCGCGTCACTGGCTTTATCTTTGCTTCCGGCAGCCTCACGCACACTGCGTCCCTCGCCCTCACGCTTTTGGCTACTTAAAATTTTTTCATAGTAAATTACATCGTGAAGCAATGCATCTAAAGTAAATTGAGCTGACGGTATCGTTAAATTACACAGTTCTCGCGACCACAGTCCAGATAAAATTTCGGCCCGTTGCTCCCGATACGATAGTCCCAACGGCGCACACAGCCTCACTTTCGCATGAAAATATCGCGTGACGGACTCCGATTTTTCTTGTCGCCGTGCCTTCATGCGCGCCCATTTCGTGGAGATGTCGTCTCCCACCACGAACGTGGCCACGAAGGCCTCTCGAAATGACTCCCACGACTTCAATTCACTTACCCGGGCTCGGAACAAGTCTCTTGCGCCGTATCGTAAATGCATACGCGCCGCGGCGAAGAGGTACTCTCCTGACCAACAATGTAGTTTACTCAGTGCCTCCAAATTTTCCAGCCACTCCTGCGCGCGTAGACTGTCCTGCTCACCCGCGAATTCCTCAATATCGCTGGAGAAGTCCGGAATCATTTGGACCGTCGGGATTACGGTGGCTGACGACTGTGCCTGAAGGTTGGCCAATAATCCGGCGAGCAACCGTTGTACGTCCGGAGTGTCGGCTGCTAGCGCGTTTCGCAACGCGTCCACGAGAGGCGGGCTAATATGCCCCTCGATTGCTGATGACTGTTCGCGCGGGACCGCGCCGCCCTCCAATTGGTCGCTGCTCCCGTGCGACACATTCTGCGCCTGCCCCACCACGTCTCCTACGAGAGAGCGCGAAGTCGCCGCGGCCGACACCCGCGTATCCGCCTCTCTCTCGTGCTCCGCGGCGAGCACGTGGTCAGCCGGCGTCGTGCGTCCGCTATTTTGTGCGCTGGGTCGGTGTTCCGCGTCGACCGGCAATCCCCGACCCCTTCCGCGCACACCCGAATGATTTAACGGCATAGTCCTTTTCGCACGTTGCACAAAAGCTTCGAATTCATTCGCGTCCACCATTCGCAGCTCACCGTATCGTTTTTTTTGTCTTTCGGAGTACTCACTGTCTTTTAATTTTTTCCCCCCGGCACGCAGTCCCTATCCCACTTCTGAATGTTAAATATTTTTTTTTAAATTATTGGACAGAGTCTGGAAGACGGGAGCACGCAAAAAACGCGAGAGAGGATGCAACACTTATTTATTATTAACAAATGCTTAAGAGTAATTACGGCTAGGGTAATACTGATTTAAATAAAGTTCGCGAATCCACATAGCCGTCTTATTTTCAGGGCCACGCACACAGTACCCGTTTGTACGAGCGCCTGGCACTCACCGCCGTCGCACGCACGTTCGTTCTTTTTCTTTTCTTTCTCTCACTTTCTCAACTTCTCGCTTTGGTCGCCGGTACGGGAAGAAGACCCGATCATCTTTCCGAGCTCGCACGCAGTCGCTCCGCAAACCCGTGCGCCACCTCGTTCCTGCCACGTGGCAGTCACCTCGCCGCTATTTTACGCGGGACTATTCAAATACAGACTACTGTCTTTAACATATATGTAGCAAGTATACTGTGAGTGAAAAAAGTACCCAACATTGATATTATATTTTAAGCATCAAATGGCATGCGTTTTGAACACATATATGTTAGCTGCAAAGGCTTCGTTAATAAAATGCGTTCACTACCTTCAATCATCGGCGTACGAATAATTTAATACTTACTGTATTCTGGGTGGTTGCTATAAAGCTTACGTTCCACTGTTGCGTTATATATTCTTTCAGATTGTTGACCCCGATATGAAATTGCTGAATATCAATGCACGGTATCCAGGTGCACGAAATGATGCGTACATTTTGAGTACATCACCAATTCGTCGGGCAATGGAATTTCATTATAATCGAGGCGAACGAAAAACTTGGCTTATCGGTGAGTCTGACCATTATAGAGGTATTTGCAACACGGCAAAACCGTGAAATTTTTACTGTTCGAAGAAATTACATTTCAGACATTCCTTAAAACGACCTATGATGTATCTACTTCTTAAAAAAAAAAAAAATTAAAAAAAGCCGCCATTTCTAATTTTTTTCTCATTTATGTATACGTTCAGTATATTTGTAACAGTATGAATGTTCTTTATCAGGTGACGCTGGATACCCGCTAGAACCGTAGCTTATGACACCCTTGGCGAATTTTCCTGAAGATATTCAACAGTTTTATTACACGCAGCAGCTTTGCAAGGCGAGGAACGTTGTTGAACGTTTCTTCGGTGTCTTCAAATCTGTATGGAGATGTCTTTCCTATCAGCGTGTGTTGATGGACGAACCGACATTTGCTGCAAAAATAGTGAACGCATGTGCAGTACTTCACAATATGAGAATCCAACATCGTTTTTGTGATGAACATTTCCAAGCACCAATAGTCCCCGATCATGATCAAAACGAAAATCCTCATCCTGCGGACATCGATTACGATTTACCTGCAAGGGGGCCACGCGCTTTAGCCCGGAGAATCCAACGACAAATTATGAGAGAGAGGTTTGATAACTATCGTGATGCAGAAGAGGAAGACAATGACGAAGAGGAATAATGAGTTTAAAAAAATAGAACGGTCTATTATTCTATAATCTCACTAGGCTTCAAAAAGAAAAAAGATTACATCACATTTAAACCGTTACATAGTGAGTGTTTAATATATTTTCAGACGAAAATTTATTCCCAAACAATAATGTTGAATATATAATCGATACAGCACGCTTATTTTCATTGAAAAATCATGCAATTTTTTAAATTAGTGTATCTGATGAACATGTTAGGATAAATATAACAAAAAATGAACGTAATGTTCTTTTGATTATCAATTATGTATATTGGAGAACAGCGTGACATTGCTATGCGTTGGCTTTGCCGATTTGTTTCTAATTTTGTAAAAATTTTACATCGAGCATTTTCGCGTATCTTGATATTGTAGATACTGAATTTTTTGCGTTCATTTCGATGTGGAAAACACTCAGTATGTGAATATCCACTCAAACGAGATCTACCTCTTTTCATTATGATCAATTTATAACGAGTGTTCCTTTAACGAAAATTTGTACCATTATTACCATGACCAAACTTACCATTGAATTTCAGCATGTGTAACGTTGAAATAAAAATAATTGTACAAACAGTTTAGAACAAAAGTAACCTCTTCATTTCAAAACACATATTACCTTTATATTTGGAAACCAATAAACTATACAGTGAACATACGACAACAAAAATCTAATCCTCAATCGAATCGTTGTATCCTAAACCGTAAAAACTTTATATTCGAACCCTGAAAATTAAGTCGGTCGTCACTGTTTTTATAAAACGTCCACGCAGTCTTTTATTACGACGACTAGCTCAGAGAAAGTCTGGTCTCGAGCTTTTTGAGCTTCGGCGAATGATCGGAGAATCTCGTTCCTCTGTTTATTGTTGTCCGCGATTTGCTGCATAGCTTTGGCAAACATCTGTATAATGAAGAAATGGTCATTTTGAAAAAAAGCGTCGAATTTATTTTAAAATAGCGGTTTAATTAATGTTGGGTTAAAACTTCTTGAAACATATCATAGTAATTACCTGCATGCACGAAATTTGTCGCTCAGCTAGAGTCGCAAAATCTGTTCGCGCATTTTGCAGATGCGTGCTCAATCGATCCCCACCTTCCGAATAAAATAAACATTTCACCTCTGGACATCTTGTAAAAGAAAACAACTGATTAACTACAATTATACTCACTGCGCCTTGCCACTGTTGATGCCTTTTCCTGTCGATTGGAGTTTCGTACACCGCTAGAAACCGGTTCGGATGACGTAGCTGCTATTCCGAGTTTTCTCTCATAAAGTACGATTCAGTGGCTGTACTTTCAATGCCTTCTAAGCCGTCTAGCATTTCATAATCTAACATGCAACAGAAGATCATTTATTTGAACAGCAAGGTCAAGTAAGCCTTATGTTACCGTCCGACTACCGTGTCATATGAAGTATTATGCCAAGTCATATATGCAGTCTTAAGAAGCATGTACTAACTCGTATAAGCCGTGCAGCTGACATCGCTACTGCTTCGAACTGTTAAGTTATTGGCAGCATTATTTAATACGTCTTCCTGTCCCTCTGCTAATAATTCGAACGCGTTTAGCTGAAATCATAATTTAAGACGCAAATCGGGAACTTTTATGTTATACTTTTATTCTTTGGGAGACACTTTATAGATAGAAAATGTATATATTCTCGACTAAAATAAAAATGATCAACTTTTTCTGGCCGATTAATAGAACGTAACCTATTACGTGGATTGAAAAAAAGTTGTGTTTTATTAAGATTGCTGCAGGCACATAAAAAAATTGTACCTGTTCTTCGAGGATTGCATCTGGACACTGTACTCCTTCCACATAATCGAAACCCATTAGACCCAACATTTTTTGTTCTCGTCCGCTTAAATTCGCTGGAGGCTCCCCAACGTTTTCCGTTGAAGCCCGATTGGCGCGTATCTTCGCTATTTTCTGCGAAACCATTGTCTTGTTGTCCCTCCACGTCTATGAAATAAAAATATGTATTATAAAGAATTGTGGAAATATCTTGATGTGAAATAATTATTATATTATCTTCGTATATGATGTTTCTTAAGGAAAAAACTTACCGATTTCCACGACTTCATATCTTTACTTTTTCCGTCTTTACTCATTTGATTTAATTCGTCCACTAATTTGTCCCATGATGCACTCAAATCGGCTTTCCCATGCAGAGTTTTAAATTTTCCTGTTGCAACATGAGGATGTTGTACGAAATAATCGACCATGAAGTCGATTTGGGCTGATGTTGCCTTAGCTTGCCGTTTACCGACGGCTGCTTTTGATTTTGTTATTTTAAAAGGAAAATATCAATCAAACTTAATAAGTTTGCTTCCCATAAAAAAATATAGCTAAACTATGAGTCGAAATGAGTATTCATAACCTGTAATCACATATCGTCTGTCATGTATGATAATCTTCATTACTGACGTATTATATACATCGCAAATATAGACGTATTATATACATCGCAAATATAGAACGTATTTCTTTCTTTTACTGCAACTGGAACTGACTTATCGTGATACAGTAGCCATTAATAAAAGACTGTAAATTTGTTTTAATCCTCAATGCAACAATATCTTTTAATAAAATCGCGGAGGAGAACAAACGGTCAGAAAATAAAGAGCGCTTTGTCTTCTGAGAGTTACTCATGTTTTTAAGAATTACTAGAAACTTACTATAATGATGGTTATTTTCATGGTCCACAACATACCAACCAAATAAATTTTTCACGTCTTCCTAGGTTACAGGCATAACGACGACGTTAAATAGCGACGATTCGTTATCGCATTCTGGAACGTTGAAATGTCGCTATTCGGAGTTACGGAATACCACCATCGTTGATCCGTGTATCATTACACGCGGTGAAAGTCGGTATCGTTACCGTAACGTCGCATGTCGTTATAATTATAATGAGTTACGGAATCCCGCTACTGAGCAGGGCTTTGTACATGTAACTCCTCAATTTCAGAAAAATACTGATTATTTCCATCCAACTCGATTGTTAGTCGTTTTTTAGTGTTTGTTAGACAAAATCCAGCGTTGATTGGACTTTATTTATTTAAAAATAAGGAAAACAAATTTCTTGTCAAAGTTAGCCGCACAAAAATGCTTTTCTAATGATTTCGAACTTTTTTCGTAACCAATCGTTTGTTAATCGTTTGTTAGTGATTCTTAGTCGATTTTTATCGTTTGTTAGAGCTTAATTTTGACTATATCGTTAAAAAACTTTTCACTTCCATATCAGGCTGCAAGCCACGTGAAGTTGGCCTCATTGCCACGACGGCTGAGCAGGGCTTTGTACACGAAACTCCTCAATTTCAGCAAAATGCTGATTAATTCAATCCTACTCGATTGTTAGTGTTTGTTAGACAAAATCCAGCGTTTGTTAGACTTTCTGTATTTAAGAATACGAAAATCAAATTTCATGTCAAAGTTAGCCGCAGGAAAATGCTTTTCTAATAAATTCGAACTTTTCTTCGTAACCAATAGTTTGTTAGTCTTTTGTTGGTGATTTTTAGTCGATTTTTATCGTTTGTTAGAGCTTAATTTTGACTCAATCGTTAGAAACCTTTTCACTGTCATAGCACGCTGCAAGCCACGTGAAGTTAGCTGCAAGCGACGTGAAGTTGGCCGCATATACACGATGGCTGAGCAGAGCTTTGTACATGAAACTCCTCAATTTCAGCAAAATGCTGATTATTTCAATCCTATTCGATTGTTAGTCGCATGGAGCCTAGATACCAGGAGGTTCAGCGAGGCCTTTCAACTCGTCCCCAAAACGAGAACAAGAAATGATGGCGCTGGGGTGCTCCGGCACCTATATGTATATAGATATACGCTAAACATGGGTGCGACCATGGAGACTAGAGTACAGGAGCCCGAACGCTGTACTGTGGACGCGGGCTATGGAATCAGCGAAAATTTTTACGGAAATATCCGCTGGCGCTGCTGTACTCAAGATCGGATACGACAGAGATAGAATGAGAAAAGAGAGAGCGATAGAAGAGAATATTCAAAGCGCAGTTATGCACGCAAGACAGATGGAAAAAATAATAAATTTATTCGTTCGTCGATTGATTCTGTCATCGTGCATTTGTTAATTAAATTATATACATAGGCAATTATTATATACCCCATTGAGCGGAACTCGCTCCAAACCCCATTTAACGCAACTCACCCCCAAGGACGCACGCGAACGAACACCCATCGTATGCTTGGGCATTACTTGGATGGGTGACCGCTTACGTATGAAAATTTGTGTTCTATATAAACATGCATGAATATGGAAAAAAATATAACGAGATGAGTACAATAGCGTTACTCGAAATGAATGAATGAATGAATTAATTAATGAGCTGTTCTTTTATTCCGAGGAAAAACACGCGTGGTCATAACAGAAAAGATTATCGATGCACTATGCACAACACTGATTTTTACTGCAATTAAAAAATCCTAATTAGAATTTCGCATTCACAGACGAACAGCCAAGAATGATATATAAATATTATAACCAAGAATTCTCCAGTTCATATATACGCTCACTTCATAGCGTCACCGATGCCATACTTCACATCCTCCCCTGTCGGCACTAGCGCTTGATGTGGCTGAATTTCGAACCAAAACTTTTCGTCACTTTCAGGGCCCACGTTTGGGGTGCTTTTAGCATACGCGTTCGGGCTCCTTACCTCTAGTCTCCATGGGTGCGACCTAAGACAGATCACACATGATGTACCTAACCCTCATTAGTGTTAAGGTATAACACCACTCTAGGATTTTGGAAAGACGTTATCTTTCCTAAAAATACTTTGTCATAAAAACAATATGCAATTGGCCCTGTAGCAATTTTTTAAATTTAAAGGTTCAATTATCGATTTGACCGCAGCGCCTTGGAGCGCGCGCTAAGTTGCTCGTACAACTTTAAACGCGTTTTTCTCGAAACCACTTTTTTCGATCTCGGAAAATGGATTACTCGACCACCTTTGCATGCATCGATTTGAAATTTCGATAGCAGCTTCACAATTATATTCTTTATGGGAGTACGTAGCCATTTTTTGATTAAATGTAAACTTCTTTTTATAAAAAATTTACTGCTTTTTTTGGCAAAAAATCAATTTATATCCTTCTAAGAGCGCTATTTTTGCAAAATTTGAAAGCAAATTTCTAGGTAGTCTCATAGCTAATAATATATAAATTATCATTTTTTTGTTTTTGTTTCAGGTCTTATATTTTACGAGAAAACCGTTCTCCCGTGAAGCTATATGTAAAAAAAATACGTTTTTCTAGATGGGCTGTATCGCCGCCATTTTGAGTTTGAGTTTGAGATATTTTTTCGCTTTTGCGTTTTTTTTCCGAACCGTCATGAGGAAATTAAGAATCGGCGTATATTTAGACGTTTGATGTCACGATCCGTCTGTCGTGAGGTTAGGAACTCATCCGATCACTTTCACCTCGTTGACCAATATATTACTATATATGTAGGTGCCGCTGCACCCCAGCGCCATCACTTCGGGACACTTTCGGGGACGCTTTTTTCAGCGCCTTTGCATTGCCGCCCAACCTCCTGGTATCTAGGCTTCATGGTTATTTGTTTGTTAGTGTTTGTTAGACAAAATCCAGCGTTTGTTAGACTTTTCTTATTTAAAAATAGGAAAAACAAATTTCATGTCAAAGTTAGCCGCAGGAAAATGCTTATCTAATGATTTCGAACTTTTCTTCGTAACCATACGTCTGTTAGTCATTCGTTAGTGATTGTAAGTCGATTTTTGTCGCCTGTTAGAGCTTAATTTTGACTTTATCGTTAAAAAAAACTTTACACTTCCTTAGCACGCCGGAAGCCACGTGAAGTTGGCCGCATTACCACGACGGCTGAGCAGAGCTTTTTACATGCAACTACTTAATTACAGCAAAATGCTGATTATTTCAATCCTACTCGATTGTTAGTCGTTTGTTAGCGTTTGTTAGTAAAAATCCGGCGTTTGTTAGATTTTATTTATTCAAAAATACGAAAAACAAATTTCATGTCAAAGTTAGCCGCAGGAAAATGCTATTTTAATGATTTCGAACTTTTCTTCGTAACCAATCGTTTGTTAGTCGTTAGTGATTGTTAGTCGATTTTTATCGTTTGTTAGAGCTTAGTAGTAAGGGGGCCACTATGGCGACCCCCACTCCTATCCCCACTCCTCGGCCGTGGTGGGGGCAGCCGAGTTGGTGGGGGTAAGAGTGGGGAGGAACGGTGGTGTCGCCATAGTAGCCCCCTTTTGTTATTTTTATTATTCTTTTCTTTTTTTTAAATAATATTTTCATACACTCACTGATGGTCACCGCCCGTGGATCCTTTTTTGAAAGAATAAATAAATTTCGAAAATACACAACATGCAGCACGCGAGAGGTACCATCGGACACCCGGAGCAATCGGGATATATTTTGCTCACTTCATACAATTGTATGTCACACTGTTTTTCAAAATATCCCATAAGTTTATAAATGGTACATAATTTTTTAAAATGTCACAGAGAAAGCGGTGAGGTCTACGAGCTTCGCGATTCGGAGAGCAACTGGAGCTCCGGAGGGAATAAAAAGCCCCTTATGCAAATTTGACATTTTAGCACTCTT
>OZ023321.1:43200961-43390506 GCA_964007375.1 Ophion obscuratus | reverse complement strand
CGTTAGCAGGAAACAGATCTGCTATAAAATGACGACAGCAGAGAGAGAGAGAGAGAGAAAGAGAGAGAGATCGCGCTAGCTGTAGCAAGAGAGAGATTTCCTACTATACAGCGCGACGATCAGAGAGAGAAACAAGGCGCTCGAGCTGTAGCGCTGATCCCGCACACGCACACGCCCAAATTAATACGTCTTTGAGAAAGAACGGTGCTACAATAAATATACTATAACCGGATATATAAAAAAACGTAATTTTTTATCTCGATTTTTATTTCTGATTTTTTATACCGATATTCATTTTTTATTTCGGTTATGATCTCGACGTAGTTATACTTACGTGTGTGTGTGTGTGCGTGTGTGTCGCTACGAATGATCAAATGAACGCAACAGTAGAACGATCGTAAGATCGAACGAATGCAATAAACAATCGACCGAACGAACCAACGTACGCACCGTCCGATCGAATGAATGAACGAGTGGAACGAACGAGTGAACGGAGAAATGAACACAAGCTTCTTTTACATATCAATAAAGCAGCGATAGAATGAAAGAGGTTTTTTTTTTAATTCGATGCATAGTTTTCGTGAACGGAAATTGAGCGTTTCTTTTCACCGGCAATCAATACTGCCACTTCGGACGCGATTGAGCGAACGCAACAAATGGAAGATCGCACAAACACAATGAGCGATCGAACGAACAAAGAAAGTAAGCTTCTTTTAGATATCGAAAAGCAGTAATTGGCCGATAGATTTTGTTTACGATGCAAATTTTTTTGCGAACGAAAATCGAGCGTTTTTATTCACCGAAAATCGACATTTCCATTTCGGACAGCGATTGAGCGACGATCCAATCGAACGGACGAGCGATCGAACGAACGAAGAAACTAAGCTTCTGTCAGATGTCAAACATCAGTGTTTGGCCCGATACTACATGTTCATTGAAAAACCATGCATCGAAAAAAATTCTTCGCGTAATCCCTGCTGCTTGATATGTAAAAGAACCTTGTGTTTATTGATTCGTTCGATCGTTCGATAACGCAACGGACGAGCGAGTGAACGCAGCGAAGTGAACGAAGGAACAAGTGATCGAACGTCCGTGGGATCGCACGATCGGAATACCGAACGAACAAGCGCATCGACCGGTCCATCAAACGAACGAATGAACGATATTTCTACTTACGCTTGTTCAACTATCCGTTCGCTCATTATGACGAGGACGTCGAGAAGAAGGCATCGCCATGTTATCTGAGCCCGAGGAGGAGGGGTTTGGCAAAGAGTAAATGTGTGTGTGTATGTGCGTGCGTGCGTGCATGAGTGTGTGTGTGTGCGTGCGTGCGTGCATGTGTGTGTGTGTGTGTGTGTGTGTGTTTGTGTGTGTGTGTGTGTGTGCGTATACACACACACTCATGCACGCACGCACGCACGCACACACACCCACACACACGCGCGCGCGCACGCACACTCACGCCACACACACGCGCGCGCGCACGCACACTCATGCACGCACGCACACAAACACACACTCATGCACGCACGCACGCGCGCGCGCGTGCACACACACACACACACTCATTTACTCTTTGACAAACCCCTCCTCCTCGGGCTCAGATAACATGGCGATGCCTTCTTTCTCGACGTCCTCGTCATAATGAGCGAACGGATAGTTGAACAAGCGTATGGAGAAATTTTGATCGTCCATATCGTCGAAAGCCACAACCACTGTCGTGATTATAAGGTCCTTGCAGAGATCCGTCAAGAACGTGTCCATGTACGGCACATGATGAAGATGGTCGAGACCGTACAATTGGCATTTAATCTGGGTCGCTCCGATCGACGCAACGAGGAGGGTTCAGGGCGGTAAAGAGCACTACGATCGAACGAGCGCAACGAGCGAACAAACGATCGAGCGAACGCAACGAATGCAACTGCGATTGAACGAACGATCGAGTGAACGGGCGCAACAGGTTAATGAACGAAAGATCGAGCGAACGAACGAAAGAGTGAGTGAACAAACGAAAGATCGAGCGAACGCATCAAACGAACGAACGTGCGAACGCATTGAAGGATCGAACGAACCAACGACCGCAAGGTTCTTTTCCATATCAAACAGCTGGGATGGCGCAAAAAATTTTTTTTTCAAAATATGGTTTTTTCAACGAACATAGAGAGTTTTTCCCTGAAAATCAACGCTCTTACTTTGGACTGCGGTGTTCGTTTGTTCGTAACAAATGAAAGATCAAACGAGTGTAATGAACGATGAAACGGAGGATCGAACGAGCGCAACGAACGAACGATCGAGTGAATGGAACGAACGACCCAAAGAGAACGTCGATTTTGATTTCCGTTCATTTTATGTCGATTTTGAATTTTTTTAACGATATTTTAGTACAATAGCCATTTTTTTTATTTCGTTTTTCATTTTTTATTTCAATTTCGTGAAATATCGACTGAGTACACGCTCGGGGACGAAATCTTAAGACTTTCTAAAAGTATATCGCTTGAGCTTGAGAACATTGATTCCAATTTTTATTTTCAAGAAGAATATAGCTTCAGAACATTCGTTTGAATTTTCATTTCAATGACGATTTCGAACCCGTTGCGTCCGTTGGATCGTTCGTTCGTTCACTCGATTATTCGTTTAATCGCGGACTGCGGTGTTCGTTCGTTCATTCCTTCGTTTGATGGACCGGTCGATGCGCTTGTTCGTGCGGTATTCCGATCGTGCGATCCTTCGAACGTTCGATCGCTTGTTCCTCCGTTCACTCGCTGCGTTCACTCGCTCGTTCGTTGCGTTATCGAACGATCGAACGAACCAATAAACACAAGGTTCTTTTACATATCAAGCAGCAGGGATTACGCGAAGAATTTTTTTCGATGCATCGTTTTTCAATGAACATGTAGTATCGGGCCAAACACTGATGTTTGACATCTGACAGAAGCTTAGTTTCTTCGTTCGTTCGATCGCTCGTCCGTTCGATTGGATCGTCGCTCAATCGCGGTCCGAAATGGAAGTGTCGATTTTCGGTGAATAAAAACGCTCGATTTTCGTTCGCAAAAAAATTTGCATCGTAACAAAATCTATCGGCCAATTACTGCTTTTCGATATCTAAAAGAAGCTTACTTTCTTTGTTCGTTCGATCGTTTATTGCGTTTGTGCGATCTTCCATTTGTTGCGTTCGCTCAATCGCGGTCCGAAGTGGCAGTATTGATTGCCGGTGAAAAGAAATGCTCAATTTCCGTTCTCGAAAACTATGCATCGAATTTAAAAAAAAAAACCTCTTTCATTCTATCGCTGCTTTATTGATATGTAAAAGAAGCTTGTGTTCATTTCTTCGTTCGCTCGTTCGTTCCACTCGTTCATTCATTCGACCGGACGGTGCGTACGTTGATTCGTTCGGTCGATTGTTTATTGCATTCGTTCGATCTTACGATCGTTCTACCGTTGCGTTCATTTGATCATTCGTAGCGACACACACTCACACACACCCACCCACCCACCCACACACACACACACACACACACACACACACACACACACACACACGCACGCACGCACGCACGCACGCACGCACGCACGCACGCACGCACGCACGCACGCACGCACGCACGCACGCACGCACGCACGCACGCACGCACGCACGCACGCACGCACGCACGCACGCACGCGCACGCGCACGCGCACACACACACACACACACACACACACACACACACACACACACACACACACACACACACACACACACACACACACACACACACACGTAAGTATAACTACGTCGAGATCATAACCGAAATAAAAAATGAATATCGGTATAAAAAATCAGAAATAAAAATCGAGATAAAAAATTACGTTTTTTTATGTATCCGGTTATTGTATATTTATTGTAGCACCGTTCTTTCTCAAAGACGTATTCATTTGGACGTGTGCGTGTGCGGGATAAGCGCTACAGCTCGAGCACCTTGTTTCTCTCTCTGATCGTCGCGCTGTATAGTGGGAAATCTCTCTCTTGCTACAGCTCGCGCGATCTCTCTCTCTCTCTCTCTCTCTCTCTCTGCTGTCGTCATTTTATAGCAGATCTGTTTCCTGCTAACGATGCGCTCTCTCTCCACACATACACCTCACTAGTGGGAGATCTCTCTCCTGATACAGATCGCGCAGTTTCTCGCTCTCTCTCGTTTACCACATACACGGCTGTGCAGCGCGCTGCCGTACATACATGCATCGAAGCAATACTGCATAGTTGGAGATATCTCTCTCTCTCTCTCTCTCTCTCTCTCTCTCTCTCTCTCTCTCTCTCTCTCTCTCTCGCTACAGCTCGAACGCTTTATTTCTCTCTGTTTCTTTGCAGATCATTGCACTTAGATCTCACGCCCGCTACAGCTCGAGGGCTTCATCTCTCTCTCCCTCTCTCTCTTGAGCTTACATACTCCTGCGTTGCGCTGCACGCTTTCCCTCCTCCTCCTCTACTTCTTATTCTAATGCATTTAAAAAATGTTATAGGTGTATTATTTATATCGGTAAGAAATTTGTCTCTTTCGGTGAAGACACGCGTCGCCCGAAGTTCAGGGTCGAGACATTTTTGCAATTGTCAGCAAAAACGCATAACTCGAGATCTCTACAGCGCAGCTCGCGATTGTGCACCGTGCCGGACGATTCAAAGTCGCGCACACAATGACCGCCAGCATGTAGAGCCTCCGGCAAGAGTGCTAAAATGTCAAAATTTGCAAAAGGGGCTTTTTATTCGCTCCGGAGCTCCAGTTGCTCTCCGAATCGCGAAGCTCGTAGACCTCACCTCTTTCTCTGTGACATTTAAAAAAATTATGTAACATTTATAAACTTATGGGATATTTTGAAAAACAGTGTGACATTCAATTGTGTGAAGTGTGCAAAATGTATCCCGATTGCTCCGGGTGTCCGATGACACCTGTCGCGTGCTGCATGTTTGTGTTTTTGCGAAAATTTATTTATTCTTTCAAAAAAGGATCCACGGGCGGTGACCATCAGTGAGTGTATGAAAATATTATTTAAAAAAAGAAAAGCATAATAAAAATAACAAAAGGGGGCTACTATGGCGACACCACCGTTCCTCCCCACTCTTACCCCCACCACCTCGGCTGCCCCCACCACGGGCCGAGGAGTGGGGATAGGAGTGGGGGTCGCCATAGTGGCCCCCTTACTACTTTCAACTTTCAGTACCCTTGTATGATGCAATACGCTCGCCCTGAGATTTCTTTCCTTTCGTTACTTCCTTTTTCACTCTATTTGAACTCGCACTCTCGATTGTATTGTTACTGAACTTGTTTTTGTGGTTATAACAAACATATTACATACATTATTGAACATGGGCTGATTAACATTTAGGTGTTCTCCTAATCGACAAAATTAAATTGAGCGAGGCGATTTCATTTAACCGACAAACACTGAAGTTTGGAGGTTTCGTCGATCTAGGACAATATACTCCACAAGACAAAAAAGGAACAAGAGCAGACCACGCGCTCGTCTTTATGTTCCAACCGTTCAAAGGGAAATGGGTACAAGTCTTGGGCTGTTTCCTCAGCAAAGATTCCGTCTCCAGTGCGGTTCGGCATAAGTTGATTTTGGAGTGCGTGGTTCTGCTAATTAATTCGGGATTCCATGTTGATGCCGTAACTACCGACGGAGCTCAATGGAACCGGGGCGTTTGGAGTATTTTCGGCATCGATGAAAATAACTTGAGTTGTTTACATCCTCGCGACGAAACGAAGAGATTGTGGATGATCTCGGATTTCCCACATTTGATCAAATGCCTTCGGATCGGTCTCATGAATCGTCGTTCCTTCAAGGTAAACAAGTTAAATTCAGATGTTCACTGTATTATTCATTCCAAAAACTTCTTTGGTGCCCTTGGCCTGATGATTGACATTTTTGCTGTTTTCAGACACCAGAAGGAATCGTGGAAAAGGAGCATTGGGAAGCGCTACTACGTGCGAAAAATTTTCTAAGCCCAATTTAAAAGTGGCATACAAATTGTCGCCTGCACATCTGAATCCTGTGGGATATCAGAAAATGAATGTGCCACTAGCTTTCGAGGTAGGTTACATTACTCCGCATTTTTCAAAGCGTACATCTTTAAATTGAAGCAAAATATTCATTTATCGAATTGTTCCAGTTGTTCTCGCTACAAATCCGTGCCGCCATGGAAATCCATGAGAAGATTTGTCCGCAATTGAGAGACTCAAAACCGACGCGAGTTTTTTGCGAACGCATAGATGATGTGATCACAGCGATGATGTCGCGCACTCCTGAAACTGCACTTCATCCATCCGAATTTTGTTCGCAAAAAAAGGTACGCCATTTGAGGAGCATCATCACTATGTCTGAAATATATAATTCGAAAATTGTTCAATAATTTCCTTCCGGCAGTATTTGAAGGTAGTTTTGAATACGCTTTGCCGAACTTAATGGTTCCTTGACGATCATTTCATGTATTGAAGAATGGTCGTAATTGATCAAATCGATTTCGCTGTATTCAGGTGTTCGAACATTCAATGTAGAAGTACATACTGCGTTGTAGGTTTGGAATCCAAGGAAGTGCAGAAATATATCGAATTGCCAATGTTTTCGAACATCGTGTCCAGAACTTAATCACAACTGTTATTGTCGCAGTATTACGGGGCTCGAATTCGTTTTGCGTCTGCTTAAAGCGGTTTCTTTGAAGCAATGATCTTTTCAGATAACAAAATTTATTTCCCATTACTTGCGACGCGATAATTTGTTGCAGAGAATCCTTTTTCGTTAGTGGCACAGTATTATTAATACCGAGTAACATTTAACTATTTTCAGCTTTTAGCAAGTTCACCTATCAACCCCAAGGATAATTAGGATGATCAACGTTGGATTTATCATCATCGCAATTTCTCCAGTTACAGAGGAGTACTTCAATAAACTGTCGTTCGGATAAACTTTTTTTTCGAGGATCACTGCTCACGTCAGTGAATCTTTCAGGCTAGTAATAATTTCTTGATAGGGTCGGTGTGGAATACTTCAACTTGTCATTATACTCATGATCGTGATTACTTGGTGCCTTCATTTCATTATTTCTCTTGCATAATATCTGTTTACTCTGTGATCTCGATTGAAGTTATTCTACGTGGTAGTTGTGATTTTTTATGTGCTTGTGTGGGCCTAACATGAATTTTTATTTTATAGTTTGTCTTGTTTATCTTTTTGCAAAATTTGATTAATTTTTTTCATGCATCTGTTTTCATTGATCTCCCATTTTTATTTCCAAAACCCTCACCTCATGACATTATTATAATCCTTTTTTCAACTTTAATAATAATCATCTTCCCATTTATTCCTGCGATAAAAACTAGGCCATTTCAAGATTCCTTGCGTACTTGAACGAATGGGGGTGTTCAGTAACACCAAAAGAATTACCCATATCTTCCAGTACTCTAAAAGGCTTGAAAGTGATTCTAGGAGGAACCTTCCAAATCCTGGATGCCTTGCGATCGGAGTCTAATTTTGAGTTCATCATGACAGCACGTTTAAAGCAATATGCTTTGGAAGTAGGTTACACGTTTTATCGATTTATTTATCAATTCCTTATACTTCATTTGAACCCAGTATTTCATTACTACAATTTAAATATCACGGATGCACTTGTTGCTATTGTTACGGATATTGTTCTCTGTTCAACATCATCCAATGAAATTTATAAAACTATGATTATTTCAGAGGTTTTTTGGTATGATGCGCTGTGCTGGTGGTAGCAACGACCATCCCGACCCTTAGTTCTTCGCTCAACTCTTCCGATTGTTGTGCTGTTACTCTTTGGTCAAGCCTCCAAAAGGAAGCAATGTCGAAGGATCTGAGCTGCTGGAAACGTTAATGCAGACCACATATTCGTTGGCTACTGCATCGACACCCTGCACTGAGTGGCTGCAATCCATTGACAACATGCTCGAACAAATTCATGCCAAGGAAGTCCTTATGCAAAGTCACGAGCAGGATCACAATTACGAGGCCACACTGTCAATGGATTTCAGTACGTGGAAAGACAGCACGCATGACCACACTTACGACGTTGCCTGTACCAGTCCGGAGGTGCAATGCTACATCGCTGGTTTCGTTGTCCGATTAATGATGAAGAAGTTGAAGTGCCAAGACTGCCTCTCGTCTTTGAAGTCTAGTGATGAAGGCATCAGTGATCCTACCCACGCAGCAATCGATCTCTTGGAAAAGTTTGGAGGGTTGATTCGGCCTAGTGAACCTTGTTGTTAACTGAGTGTCTGGAATTAGCTGTATTGGACGTTACCGCCAAATTCGGTGTACGGGTCGATACGATCCAAACGATTCTCGAGAGAGTTTCGTAAATTAACAATCAACCCATGCTTGGTTGTGCCGATCATTACATGAGTTGCACCCAGAAGATTGTTGATTTCTACATAACTATGAGAGCTTTCTTTTTGTCCAACTCTTATAACGCCAATCAAAACGAGAGTCGTATCAAAATGAAACGGCTTCGCAAAAACGCCAAGTTATAGATGTTGCAAATATTGGAAGGTAAACCGATTTCTTCTGCATCAGATTAACTGATTTGGTAGTTGAGAGTTGTAGTTGTCATCATTTTTAAAATTTGTCTGGCACTGATAATATTGTGACATAAAATTGTGGACATAATTACACAATAAAGGCTTTGTAATTTCTCTGTTCCCAGGTAATTAGCATTTATGTGTGTGCACCTCCTAGTTAAGATTTATATTGTCACATAAATAAAATATCGAGTTTCGGAGCATCCGTTGCCTCCCTCGCTAAACAATAAAAAGTACTTGCCTTATACTCACCATGGAACTTCCTCCGATACTTACCCTCCTGTGGAATAAAGAAGAAAAAAGAAAAGGACTCCTATGAAGAAGAAAAATTATGAACGTTAAATAATTAACAAAAATTAACGAGAATAGCGCGGTTGCTAAAAAATCAACAATTGCTCGTTATTTCGTGGTATCAATAACGATACATCGGCGATAGACGAGTTTATACCGCTGGCAATCTATCCGAACAGCGGTGAAACATACACAATTCTCGATGGTTTGAAAAACGTCGGTAACGTTTGTCCATTCGAAAATTTTATACATGAATGGGGTTGGACATGGGTGTGAGATACGTGGGTGGCTGTTGCAGAACCAATGATACTATGAAGATACGCGATAATTAAAGAATGGAAAAAAAAACACGAGAGGCAAAAAATCTATCACTGTGTAATCATAGCTTACGCAATTGTGTATGTATATATTGTAACGTTATTGTAACATATTGTAACGTTTCACTTGCCCAGGTGGGCATCCGTCACATTTGGCACGCAAATATCGCACCAACTCGGCGATAATTGCGTGCGATGGCCTATGGTCGGACCAACCGGCCATGCCGCCGGTGGGGCAGGACGCTTGCCTTTAGCACACGGGACGAGTCCGCGACACCTCGCAAGGAGTTCCGCCCACCGCGAGGAGCAAGACCACCGCGGACTCGCGGGAATCGCTGCCTTTAGTCGTACATCCCGCGTCCCGTGCTCTGACCACTCCTATCAGATCAAGAGCGCGACAGAAGTTCATCGGGACGCCTCTTCGCACCGCATGCACGCCTAATATCCTAGAGAGGAACCGTCGAGTATATTTTATCCCTCGAAATGAGTATAGTATGGAAAAGTCCTCAAAATAACCAACTCAGTCAACCCCACCAACGGAGTGTTCGTCGGCGGCGTGATTTCCCACCTAGTTCTCCAGAATCGCGGGAGAAATGGAATTTCTCCTGACGGGCCTTGGGCTATTTAAGGGCGAGCACGAGCCGGAGCGGCACTCTTCGCAAATTCACTCATCATATTACGTGGAGTCAACTGTCATCCGACATCTCGGATCACCGGATGGTGGCCTCGCGGCCTGACCCTTGGTCCCATCCAAGAACAGACCCAGCTTCGTGTTAGACACTCTACTTCCTTGGGAAGCCCCAGCATTGCGCCTGGTTCCCCGACCTCGGAAGTAGAGTCACCGTGGTGATTGCTAGTCAGGGAACATTATACAACATCCGATCGATTGCCTCTACAACGATTGATCGCCACACTACGCATTCACACACAGGGACTCGAAGTGTGCAGTCCGTGGAGGGCCGATCGCGCTCCACTGCACCAAGGGAAGATTCTTAAACCAGCTTCACTGGTTTTGGCCCTCCTGGCTTGGCACCGAGGAGGCCTGCCGTCCCTCTCGGACGGCCCGCTATACGCACTCGGGGTACGCTGGCAAACCCGGCCTCGAGCACGCGTATTATTGACGCTAGCCTTTCTAGCGCGTGAGTTACACGGGTTGGCAACCGTGTGCTTTGTTGCACTTTGCAACCAGTGCCAACCGATTGTACCGCCATATAAAAAACCCGATATCCGTAAATTCAAGGGCCATCGCATTCTGTTTCAGAAGCGACCCCGAAACCGGCGTAACGCGTACACGACGACGCTCGCGATCTGTGCGAGTGCGAGCGAGAGAGAGCGCGAACGAAAGGAGAGAGACCGCGCCGGTATACCCGCGTACGATACCTCACACGACTCATACCATCCTCGTCACTCCTATCACGGCAGCTTCTCTCGCCGACCTTCCCTGATCTCTGTAAACGTCGTTATCCTCAACTAACAAGACTAAAACTCATTAGATAATTCACTCATAATTTTCTTAATGTTTCAAACCCGACATCAACTCATAAAAATCCGAAATATCAAATGCCGATGATGACGGATTTATACAGGTGCCCCTGAGACCCTCAAAACCACTGAGGCATCTCCCAAAAAACACCTCAAATCCGTCCCATCTCAACGGGCACAGAAACAAAGTACATCGTCCTTCAGGAGGCTACGGGAATCCCTATAATATCAAACGGCGAAACATTCGCCGCGTAAACTCGTTTTCCCGGACCTATGCGAATAGGCCCCAGAAAACGAGAATAAAGCGTTCGCTAAATATCGCGAAACGTCTCAATATTGTTGAGATTATCGAAGGGAAAGAGAGACGATAGGGTTAAAGAGAAAGATAACTTTCAATATATATAAGTACGCTTTATTAGTTTTGTGTTAACAAAGGAACTTCTTATTGCACACGTCTCGTGGGCAACGGTCACGGACCAACTGACGAAAAATTGCCGGTAACGCAAGTAGTGCGCTCCGGCGCCTTAACACTAAGTTTTGCTCACGCATGCGCAGTGAGCCTATCGACGTGCGATAACTTTACTTCTCAACACTCCCGCCGTTTGAGTGCGTCGAGGACCCTATGCCTAAACCGTTACATAGATGCTGAAATTGTCTCTTTGGAAGTGCTTTGGTAAATATATCAGCTAGCTGCTGATCAGTAGGAACATATTCTACAGATAGTTCCCCACTCTCCACAGTTTCGCGAACATAGTGATGCTTAATGTCTATATGCTTGGTTCGCTTGTGGAACTCCGGATTTTTTATCAATCGGATTGCACTTTGATTGTCTACTCGCAAAACTGTCGCAGTTTCCGGAAGACACCCAAGATCGTTTAACAATTTCCTCAGCCAAATGGCCTCTTTCGCAGCCGCTGCTGCCGCGACGTACTCAGCCTCCGTTGTGCTGAGTGTGACTAGCTTTTGTCGTTGGGACGACCACGTCACAATCCCGTTCGATAGACAAAACGCATACCCCGTGGTAGATCTACGCGTCTCCACGTCACTTGCGAAATCCGAGTCTGAAAACCCCTGTAACTCCGAGTTACTAGCGCCGCTTTTGTACATTACCCCGACTTTCGTTGTTCCGACCCAGTACCGGTAGATTCATTTCACCGCTTGCCAGTGGCTCTCGTTGTGATTGCTAAGAAATTTACTAATCGAATTCACCGAATATGCGATATCCGGTCGCGTCACAACCGCAAGAAACATTAACGAACCCACTGCTTCTCGAAACGGTACTGTACTTGGGTTTTCATCGTCGCGATCGTTTGGAACTAGTCGTGCGTGCGGGTCGGCAGGAACACTTGCCGCTTTTGCATCAATCATCTTAAATTTATTTAGGATTTTCTTCACATACGCTTCTTGATGCAAGAACATGGTTTTCTTTATTCGATTTCGTTCTATTTGTACCCCGACAAATAACTTTCCATCCCCGATCGTAATTTTGAACGCGTTTCCCAACGATTTTATTACTGACTCGAGGGCTTTACTTGTTTTTGCTGCGATGAGTCCGTCATCTACAAAAAGCGCCAAAAATACATCTACACCGTCTACCCGTCCTCGAAAGATACACTTGTCGGCTTCCGTTTCGCAAAACTGATATTTCTCTAGGAACTCGCGAAACTTTTCGTTCCAGCACCTGGGTGCTTGTTTCAAGCCGTACAACGACTTGTTCAGTTTACACACGAAACCACGTTTTTCTTCTTTCTTGATGTTGAGTCCCTCCGGTATTTCCATGTAGATCTCTTCCTTCAGCTTGCCGTGAAGAAAGGCTGTTCTCACATCGAATTGTGTGAGCTCCAAGCCCTGTTCAGCCACCATGGCCAACCGAACTCTCAACGAGTCGTATCTCACGACTGGCGAGAAGGTCTCCGTGTAGTCGAGTCCCTCTTTTTGTTGAAATCCTCGTGCACAAAGTCTCGCTTTGTACCGGTATACGTCGCCTGACGTGTCTCGTATAACCTTGAACACCCATTTCGAATATACGGGCTTTCGATCCGTTTTCCTTGGTACGATCGACCAAGTCTCGTTCTGCTCGTGCGCGTCGAGCTCTTCCTGAATCGCCTCGGCCCAATTTTCTACCTCGGCACTGTTCATCGCCTCCTGAAATGTGTTTGGCGGATTATATTCAGCGAAGTCGATCTCATACCGTATGGGTCGTCGGATGTTTGCACGGTCCCGCAGTTGTCTGTCATTGTCTGGCTGATTTTGATCTTCTTCTCGAGGATCTTCTCGGTGTTCGTTTCTTTCAGGTTCTTCCTGAGCTTCCTGGCGTTCTTCCTCCGGTTGCTGCTCGACGGGTTCTGCCACATCTTCATTTTCGTCCGCTGGAAGGATGTATTCGAATTCTTCCCCTTTTTCTGCCCCAAGTTGCGACTTTTCGTTGAATGTGACGTCTCTCGATACAGATATTTTCTTATTCTGTGGATTGTACAAACGGTAATTCATCGAGTCGTTCTGATATCCAACTAAGATCAACTTTGTGGCCTTCGGATCTAATTTCTTGCGAAATTGTTTGTCGATATGCATGTACGCATCCGATCCGAACACTCGAAAATGAGACACATCTGGTGTTTTTCCAAACCAGATCGCGTATGGCGTTTTCTCTTTACCAGTAGCCAGAACTCGGTTGAGCACGGTCACTGCTGTGCCGACTGCTTCCGCCCATAGCGACAGAGGAAGTTTCTTTGCCGTTATCATCGTGCGCGCACTCTCGATGATCGTTCTGTTGTCGCGCTCGGCTTTCCCGTTCTGCTGGGGAGTGTAAGGTGCCGTGTTTACCAGCTCGATACCACGAGCCTCGAGATATCGCTTCATTTCATGGTTGCAATACTCTCGACCATTGTCCGTACGTAACACCTTCATCGGCTTACCGAATTTGTTGTCGATCAACTTTTCGTATTTCTTGAAAATGTCGAAAACATCAGATTTGTGTTTCATGAAGTAAACATACCGAAATCCTGTTGCGTCGTCCTTGAAGGTTATGCAGAATCTTGCACCACCGATCAACTCTGTTGAGAATGGTCCGCATACGTCCGAATGTATGTATTCTCCCGGTTTTGTGTTTCTTTTTGTCTCGTTCTTCTTGAACGGAAGCCTGTGTGCTTTTCCGAAGGCACACGATTCACAGAAGAAATTGTCAATGTCCGCTAATTTCACACCGCGAATTAGCCCCTTTTGCGCCATTTCGCGCAAAACTTTATTGTTTACGTGTCCCATTCGTTCGTGCCAGACACGCAAGTTGACAGTTGACACATTTGCTTCTCTCGCAACACTTGGTTTTCTCACTTTAAAGAGCATTCGGTAAATCTGATTGTCTTGTTGCACACCGACACCGAAAACTTCACCGTCACGGTTAATTGTCACTAGTTTGCCTTTGAACAAAACATCGAAACCCTTTTCAGTGCATACGCCAACTGAAAACAAGTTCTTTCGAATCTTCGGAACGTAGAGCACGTTTTCGATTCGAGCTTCACACCATTTACCGTTCACTAGTCTATCGATGAGCACAGTGCCACTGCCGGTAACGTCACACACGCCATTGTCCCCGAGCGATATCGACTCGCCACTGCTTGGTTCGAACTCACTGTACCAGTCCCGTCGGTAAGTGATATGCCTGGACGCACCGCTGTCGGTAATCCAGACATCGCTTGTGTCGACTGCCATGAGTCGTTCTACGACCTCACTACTCGGCACTGTCTCCGATTTCACTTGTCGCTGTTTTTGTTCACTTGTCGAAGCGACGAACGCACACTCGCGAAGGTTTTTACCGGGATTGTCTTTGTCCCTTTTCTTTTTCCGGCAATCGCGAGCAAGATGTCCTTTCCTTTTACAATAGAAACACTCGACGCTCGTATTTCTACTTTCGCGGTTTTTCTCACTGTTATTGTTTTGATTCGCGGCGAACTTTTTCTTTTTGTTCCCGCCAAGACTAACAGCGGCTAACGCTCGAGTGACGTCATCGTCACCTTCGAGTCTTCTTTCTTCCTTCAATAATCGTTGTAATAGATTATCAAGAGTTTGTCTTTCTTCGGGTACACTGCCCCATGCTGTCTGGAGAGCGTTGTACTTTACCGGTAGGCTGCCAAGAACCTTCGCCATTATGGCCGTCTCCGAAATCGCTTCTCCCAGATCCTTCAGTTGAGACGCCATGTTTTGTACCCGGGAAACGTGTTGTACAACCGACTCGTTTGATTCCATGCGATGTCCGTGGAACTTTTGTAGCAAGAGCATCTTGTTCGACACTGATTTCTGCTCGTGAATTCTCACCAATTTGTCCCACATTTGCTTCGCTGTGGTGCAGTTGAGCATACCGTCGAGCTGGGAATCCTCTATCGACGAGGAAACTATGCACATGGCCGTCGCGTTGTCTTTCACCCACTTTTTGCCGTCGGCCGAATCTGCGTCTGCCGGCATCACTCGCGCGCCCGTTACGACGTCTTGAATCGCGTTCGCGATAAGCATCGAGTTCATTCGAAATTTCCACGCTTGAAAAGTCGAGCCATCAAACTTCTTGATGTTCTTTATCAGAGTTGATTCCGCCATTTTCGTTCGATTATTTTCCCGTACGCGTTTACCGGTACACTACAATGGCGACCACGTGTCGACCACAAAGGAAGAAAAAATCGAGATAACCGTTTTCTCTCTATCGTTCTCTGACTTCGATAATCGGGTGTTACGCAGGCTGCTTGCCTGGGCCCATAACCTGTTGAGATTATCGAAGGGAAAGAGAGACGATAGGGTTAAAGAGAAAGATAACTTTCAATATATATAAGTACGCTTTATTAGTTTTGTGTTAACAAAGGAACTTCTTATTGCACACGTCTCGTGGGCAACGGTCACGGACCAACTGACGAAAAATTGCCGGTAACGCAAGTAGTGCGCTCCGGCGCCTTAACACTAAGTTTTGCTCACGCATGCGCAGTGAGCCTATCGACGTGCGATAACTTTACTTCTCAACATATATATATATATATATATATACAGAGTGTATCTTAACTAATAGTTTTCCGTTGGTGAGCATACAGGGTGACAATTATAAAGCGGCCACCCATTTTTTTAAATTCTTGCACGGCCATTTGGGGACGGCAAAGGTGCGCTTTTGAAATGGTTTTTCGAGAACTCTTCGAAAAAAAATATAGCGCCTATGTGGGAAAAGTATATTCCACCGAAAAAAAAAAATGGGTAAAAATAGAAATGGCATTCCGCGCTTAGAGAAGCAAAGTGGACTTCATTCTGCACACGGAGGACCCGGATGAGGGCCGCAAAAATTGGTACCATTGAGAAAAAGGCCATTAAAAAATCAATATCGAACGATAGTTCAAACTGAACTCCGAGGAACGGCGGAGTTGGAATGGCCAGGAACGGAGTGGGCGTTGGAGCATTCACCGCTATCTTCTTGACGTGGCTGTCATGAGGTTGCAGAAGTCACCGAGAGATGTCGGGTCGTGGCTGACGTTACGATGACAGGCGTCCGAGTGTGCGAGTGAAACGTAGAATATGAATGTCGAACGGGCTTCATTTGTTTGCAGATCCCGCGGAATCGGCGAAGAAAAAATACGAAATCACCTAAAAGCCCTGGCCATGAGTCAATAATTAAACGAGCGATTGTCGTGAGACACTCGACAACTGACCTAACGATTCGAGGCGCGCTGGGTGGATGTACCGTTTATGAACGGAAAGAAAGCGGTCTTCCCGAAAAAGTGTTTAAGGGGTCAATTAAGATAACAAAGAATGCGTGACGACTAAATGTGAATGCGGTCTTAAAGATTATGAGAAAGTAAGTTCACGTTAGAGTTTTACGGCAAGAGGAGGCGATTGGGAGCGGGATTTAAGGGGTTCAATTGCAAAACGGGACGCGTGCAAATTTGTTTGTCGAAAACGGATCAGAGGACTTCCTTCAAACACGGCGAACGTGTCGTTTTTGGGTATGAGAAAGCTCCTTAGCGAGATGTTGAATATCGACGAGAAATGTTAAGGGGCTCACGCTGAAGAAGCGGACGCGTGAATCGTATTTTGAATCGAAGTAGAGAATTTTTACGAGATGAAGTACATTTATCGACTTGTGCAGTGGCAGTTGAAACTTGAACGGAAACTCGACTTTGGGAAACCGCATTTTAGGGGCCAAATTGAGAAGAACGGCATTACGGCATTCGCGATTTATCGTGGAACGGGTTTAATGGGTTTGTGAAAATATGAAATAGAATCAATCTACTCTTTTCAGATGCAAAATAGCGACCTAACTTTGCCTCGAGCCCGGGACCTCATTGAAGGTGTCACACAGTGGTCCCAAATCACAAAAGGCCGGCCAAAAGTCAAAAACGTATTCAATTCGGGTGAAAGTCTGTACACGGGGATTTTCCAGGTCGCTGAATACGAATTCGGAGTCAAAGTTCTCTTCGAATCAACGACTTTTAAATCAGGAAACGAATCTGAGTATGCATGCAAGTGTTCCTGTTGTGGAATAATCCCTACAAACTGAGAACGCCGGGCCGAGCATCGGATTCGTTCACGTTTATAGTCCACAGCAGCAGTAGCAGTCCTCAACGGCTATTTTCGTACCGAGAGTGAAACATTTTTAAAAATCACCCATGGGAACGAGTCCGAACAGGCTCAAGGTTGCTTCGATAATGAAACACAAAACAGAATTCGAATGGACCATTTTACATATTGGATTCGTCTCGATTCGATAAAAAAACAAACGGTTGAAACAGGCATACTTATTAACGTCGAATCTCATGTGAATATTCGTTCGAATCGGCGACTTTTAACTCGGGAAACGAATCCGAGTCTGCATGCAAGTGTTTCTATTGTCGAATAATCCCTGCAAACTGAGAACGCCGAGCCGAGTATCAGATTCGTTCACGTTCACAGTCCACAGCAGCAGTAGTAGTCCTCAAAGGCTATTTTCGTGCCGAGGGTGATGCATTCTTAAAAATCACCCACTGGGAACGAATCCGAACAGTCTCAAAGTTATTTCGATAATGAAACACAAAACAGAATATGAATGGACCGGTTTTCACATCGGATTCGTCTCGATCCGATAAAAAACGTACAGTTGGAACAGGCGTACTTATCAACGTCAAATCTCACGTCAATTTTCGTTCGAATCGACGACTTTTAAATCGGGAAAGGAATCCGAGTCTGCATGCAAGTGTTTCTGTTATCGAATAATCCCTACAAACTGAGAACGCCGCGCCGAGTATCGGATTCGTTCACGTTCATAGTGCACAGCAGCAGTAGGAGTTCTCAATGGCTATTTTCGTGCCGAGGGTGAAAATCACCCACTGGGAACGAGTCCGAACAGTCTCAAGATTATTTCGATAATGAAACACAAAACAGAATATGAATGGACCGGTTTTCAGATTGGATTCGTCTCGGTCCGGTAAAAAAAAACGGTTGAAATAGGCGTATTTATCAGCGTCGAATCTCATGTGAATTTTCGTTCGAATCGGCCACTTTTAAATCGGGAAACGAATCCGAGTCTGCATGCAAGTGTTTGTATTGTCGAAAAATCCCTACAAACTGAGAACGCCGCGCCGACCATCGTATTCGTTCACGTTCACAGTCCAAAGCTGCAGTAGTAGTCCTCAATGGCTTTTTTCGTACCGAGGGTGTAACATTTTTAAAAATCACCCACTGGGAACGAGTCCGAACAGTCTCAAGATTATTTCGATAATGAAACACAAAACAGAATATGAATGGACCGGTTTTCAGATTGGATTCGTCTCGGTCCGTTAAAAAAATCGGTTGAAATAGGCGTATTTATCAGCGTCGAATCTCATGTGAATTTTCGTTCGAATCGGCCACTTTTAAATCGGGAAACGAATCCGAGTCTGCATGCAAGTGTTTGTATTGTCGAATAATCCCTACAAACTGAGAACGCCGCGCCGAGCATCGGATGCGTTCACGTTCACAGTCCACAGCAGCAGTAGTAGTCCTCAACGGCTTTTTTCGTGCCGAGGGTGAAACATTTAAAAAAATCACCCACTGGGAACGAGTCCGAACAGTCTCAAGATTATTTCGATAATGAAACACGAAACCGAATATGAATGGACCGGTTTTCACATTGGATTCGTCTCGATCCGATAAAAAAACATACAGTTGGAACAGGCGTATTTATCAACGTCGAATTTCATGTGAATTTTCATTCGAATCGACGACTTTTAAATCGGGAAGCGAATCCGAGTCTGCATGCAAGTTTTTCTGTTGTCGAATAATCCCTACAAACTGAGAACGCCGCACCGAGTATCGGATTCGTTCACGTTCATAGTCCACAGTAGCAGTAGCAGTCCTCAACGCCTATTTTCGTGCCGAGAGTGAAACATTTTTAAAAATCACCCACTGGGAACGAGTCCGAACAGTCTCAAGGTTATTTCGATAATGAAAAACAAAACAGAATTTGAATGGACCGTTTTACATATTGGATTCGTCTCGATTCGATAAAAAACAAACGGTTGAAAAAGGCGTATTTATCAACGTCGAATCTCATGTGAATTTTCGTTCGAATCGCCGATTTTTCCATCCGGAAATGAATCCGAGTCTGCATGCAAGTGTTTCTGTTGTCGAATAATCCCTACAAACTGAGAACGCCGCGCCGAGCATCCGATTCGTTCATATTCACAGTCCACAGCAGCAGTAGTAGTCCTCAACGGCTTTTTTCGTGCCGAGGGTGAAACATTTTAAAAAATCGGCCACTGGGAACGAGTCCGAACAGTGTCACGATTATTTCGATAATGAAACACAAAACAGAATAAGAATCGACCGGTTTTCACATTGGATTAGTCTCGGTCCGATAAAAAAAAACGGTTGAAACAGGCGTATTCATCGACGTCGAAACTCATGTGAATTTTCGTTCGAATCGGCGACTTTTAACTGGGGAAACGAATCCGAGTCTGCATGCAAGTGTTTCTATTGTCGAATAATCCCTACAAACTAAGAACGCCGCGCCGAGCATCGGATTCGGTCATGTTCATAGTCCACAGCTGCAGTAGTAGTCCTCAATGGCTTTTTTCGTACCGAGGGTGTAACATTTTTAAAAATCACCCACTGGGAACGAGTCCGAACAGTCTCAAGATTATTTCGATAATGAAACACAAAACAGAATTTGAATGGACCGTTTTACATATTGGATTCGTCTCGATTCGATAAGAAAACAAAAGGTTGAATCAGGCATATTTATCAACGTCGAATCTCATGTGAATTTTCGTTCGAATCGGCGACTTTTAAATCGGGAAACGAATCCGAGTCTGCATGCAAGTGTTTGTATTGTCGAATAATCCCTACAAACTGAGAACGCCGCGCCGAGCATCGGATTCGGTCATGTTCATAGTCCACAGCTGCAGTAGTAGTCCTCAACGGCTTTTTTCGTGCCGAGGGTGAAACATTTAAAAAAATCACCCACTGGGAACGAGTCCGAACAGTCTCAAGATTATTTCGATAATGAAACACGAAACAGAATATGAATAGACCGGTTTTCACATTGGATTCATGTCGATCCGATAAAAAACATACAGTTGGAACAGGCGTATTTATCAACGTCGAATCTCATGTGAATTTTCGTTCGAATCGACGACTTTTAAATCGGGAAACGAATCCGAGGCTGCATGTAAGCGTTTCTGTTGTCGAATAATCCCTACAAACTGAGAACGCCGCGCCGAGCAGCGGATTCGTTCACGTTCACAGTCCACAGCAGCAGTAGTAGTCCTCAACGGGTTATTCGTGCCGAGGGTGAAACATTTTTAAAAATCACCCACTGGGAACGAATCCGAACAGTCTCATGGTTATTTCGATAATGAAACACAAAACAGAATTTGAATGGACCCTTTTACATATTGGATTCGTCTCGATTCGATAAAAAATTAACACTTGAAACAGGCGTATTTGTCAACGTCGAATCTCATGTTAATTTTTGTTCGAATCGGCGACTTTTCAATCGGGAAACGAATTGGAGTCAGCGTGCAAGTGTTTCTCCTGTCGAATAATCCCTTCAAACTGAGAACGCCGCGCCGACCATCGGATTCGTTCACGGTCACAGTCCATAGCTGCACTAGTAGTCCTCAACGGCTTTTTTCGTGCCGAGGGTGAAACATTTAAAAAAATCACCCACTGGGAACGAGTCCGAATAGTCTCAGGATTATTTCGATAATGAAACACAAAACAGAATATGAATGGACCGGTTTTCAGATTGGATTCTTCTCGGTTCGGTAAAAAAAACGGATGAAACAGGCGTATTTATCAACGTCGAATCTCATGTGAATTTTCGTTCGAATCGACGACTTTTAAATCGGGAAACGAATCCGAGGCTGCATGCAAGTGTTTCTGTTGTCGAATAGTCCCTCCAAACTGCGAACGCTGCGCCGAGCATGGGATTCGTTCACGTTCATAGTCGACAGCAGCAGTAGGAATCCTCAATGGATATTTTCGTGCCGAGGGTGATACATTTTTGAAAATCACCCACTGTGAACGAATCCGAACAGTCTCAAGGTTATTTCCATAATGCATCACAAAACAGAATTTGAATGGACCCTTTTACATATTGGATTCGTCTCGATTCGATAAAAAAAACAAACGGTTGAATCAGGCATATTTATCAACGTCGAATCTCATGTGAATTTTTGTTCGAATCGACGACTTTTAAATCGCGAAACGAATCCGAGTCTGCATGCAAGTGTTTCTGTTGCCGAAAAATCCCTACAAACTAAGAACGCCGCGCCGAGCATCGGATTCGGTCATGTTCATAGTCCACAGCTGCAGTAGTAGTCCTCAACGGCTTTTTTCGTGCCGAGGGTGAAACATTTAAAAAAATCACCCACTGGGAACGAGTCCGAACAGTCTCAAGATTATTTCGATAATGAAACACGAAACAGAATATGAATGGACCGGTTTTCACATTGGATTCATGTCGATCCGATAAAAAACATACAGTTGGAACAGGCGTATTTATCAACGTCGAATCTCATGTGAATTTTCGTTCGAATCGACGACTTTTAAATCGGGAAACGAATCCGAGTCTGCATGCAAGCGTTTCTGTTGTCGAATAATCCCTACAAACTGAGAACGCCGCGCCGAGCAGCGGATTCGTTCACGTTCACAGTCCACAGCAGCAGTAGTAGTCCTCAACGGCTATTTTCGTGCCGAGGGTGAAACATTTTTTAAAATCACCCACTGGGAACGAATCCGAACAGTCTCATGGTTATTTCGATAATGAAACACAAAACAGAATTTGAATGGACCCTTTTACATATTGGATTCGTCTCGATTCGATAAAAAATTAACACTTGAAACAGGCGCATTTGTCAACGTCGAATCTCATGTTAATTTTTGTTCGAATGGGCGACTTTTCAATCGGGAAACGAATTGGAGTCAGCGTGCAAGTGTTTCTCCTGTCGAATAATCCCTTCAAACTGAGAACGCCGCGCCGACCATCGGATTCGTTCACGGTCACAGTCCACAGCTGCACTAGTAGTCCTCAACGGCTTTTTTCGTGCCGAGGGTGAAACATTTAAAAAAATGACCCACTGGGAACGAGTCCGAATAGTCTCAAGATTATTTCGATAATGAAACACAAAACAGAATATGAATGGACCGGTTTTCAGATTGGATTCTTCTCGGTACGATTTTAAAAAACGGTTGAAACAGGCGTATTTATCAACGTCGAATGTCATGTGAATTTTCGTTCGAATCGGCGACTTTTCAATCGGGAAACGAATCCGAGTCTGCATGCAAGCGTTTCTGTTGTCGAATAATCCCTCCAAACTGAAAATGCCGGGCCGAGCATCGGACTCGTTCACGTTCATAGTCCACATGTCTTCTTCGAAAATCACCTTCTTGGAACGAATCCGAACATCTCAAGGTTATTTCGATAATGAAACACAAAACAGAATATGAATGGATCGGTTTTCAGATTGGATTCGTCTCGGTCCGGTAAAAAAAACGGTTGAAACAGGCGTATTTATCAAATTCGAATCTCATGTGAATTTTCGTTCGAATCGGCGACTTTTAAATCGCGAAACGAATCCGACTCTGCATGCAAGTGTTTCTATTGTCGAATAATCCCTACAAACTGAGAACGCCGAGCCGAGCATCGGATTCGTTCACGTTCACAGTCCACAGCAGCAGTAGTAGCCCTCAAAGGCTATTTTCGTGCCGAGGGTGATACATTCTTAAAAATCACCCACTGGGAACGAATCGGAACAGTCTCTAGGTTATTTCAATAATAAAACACAAAACAGAATTTGAGTGGGCCGTTTTTCGTATTGGATTCGTCTCGGTCCGATAAAAAAACGGTTGAAACAGGCGTATTTATCAACAGCAGCAGCAGTAGTAGTCCTCAATGGGTATTTTCGTGCCGAGGGTAATGTTGAGCAATATATGAGAATCGTCCTGCGACCGCGTCAGCGCGCTTGGCAACAACTACGATTCGCTGGTCCGAGCGAGCTCGTGTGCTCTCGGGCGTCTCCGTCTTTTCGTACGCTTCCATAACTCTCCTCGCTCGAGCGAGTCAGTCGACTACCAGCCGCCTGAGGGCTCACACCATTTTCGCGATATTTTTTATTCCTGTTTTCCCTTTCTTCTTTTGTACTCTCTTTCGAAATTTGTAATTGAAAAAATAAATAATAAAGATCCAGCGACCATTTTATAACGCAAAACATTGGTCCTATAGAGCCGGAGTGAAAATCTATTCGTAAAAAATACAGTCCACGAAACAGTGTTCAACGAGACATGCCAGCAAGATGGAGATCGAGGGTCTTCGAAAGTTACACGGTACTACAAAAGCTAAATTAACAAAGTTCATCAAGAAGATCGACAACGAAAGGAACGCGGAACAATCGATTTCGAAACAACGAATCGAAGTGTATATCGCGAGATTGGACGAGATTCACGCTGAGTTCGTCGACGTGCAGCGGAATATCACTACGTCACGAAGTGGTGAGCCGACAGTTGCCGAAGCTACCGACGAAGAGGATTTCGAGGAAAAATACATCGGATTGAAGGTTTTGCTGAAAGAAATGTTGGCGAGCGTGGTTGCGCATGAGCAGGACGAGCATCAAGAGCTCAAAGGCACAGCACTCACACGAATATTACAGCAACAACGCTTCGCAAGCCTCTACGTCAAGCAACGATGCGATAACGGACCTCGTCGTGCAACAAACCGAGCTGCTACGACGCATCACGGACAACGGCGGTATCGTACGCAGAGAGTCGAACGTAAAGTTGCCGGACGTGGTACTTCCGAACTTCGACGGCCGCATCGAAGAGTGGAAGCGATTCGCGGAAACGTTTCAATCGCTCATCCACAGCAACAACGACATCCCTGCGATACAAAAGTTCCAGTACCTGGCCACATCTCTCTCTGATTCCGCTGCAAAAATCATCGAATCTATCGAGTTGACCGGAGAAAACTACGAAGTCGCTTGGAATCTGTTATAAAAGCGTTACGACGATCCACGAGCGATAAAAAAGAAACACATCCAGTGTTTATTTGACATGTCGAGAGTGGGGATAGAGTCTTCGAGCGCCATCCGAGAATTGGTCGACAGCACGGCCAAACATCTAAGAATTCTCAAATCCATGGAATTGCCGACGGATTCCTGAGACGAGCTAATTATTCACTTGATCGAGGCAAAGCTCGACGAAAAAACGCTTCGCGCGTGGGAGCAGAGTGGGGAGTCAATCGATCGCAGAGTGGGGAGTCAACCGAAATCTCGACACTCTAACCACATTTCTGGCGAAGCGCTGCCGAACGCTCGAGCGTATCGAGGCACGAGCCAAACACAGGGACTCGAGCAAGAGCGAGACGGAAAAACAACAAGCCAAGTTTCGCAGTAAGGCGAAAACAGGACAAGGCGAGAAATCGACGAGTCTCGCAACCACAACAAGCCGCGTCAAATGCTATTTATGCGATGGAGAGCATCTGATGTATCGATGCGAGAAATTTCTCGCGATGCCCATCGACGTGACAGTTAAAGAAGTTCAACGATTGAAACTTTGCCACAACTGTTTACGGAACGATCATTCTGTCAAGGCATGCAAAATGGGATCGTGCAAAACATGCTCGGAGCGGCACAACACACTGCTTCATGGCAACCGGGCAGAGACAATCACCAGCAAGGCACCGGACACGAGTTCGAGTAGCAAGACGAGTACCAACGTCTCCGTTCATCATGCGGCGAGCTGCGCCAAGAAGCAGTACGTTATCATGGCGACGGCGGTGGTCAACGCAGCGCGAGCCAACGGATCAAACGTCGCATTCCGTATCCTTTTAGATAGCGCAAGCGAAGCCAACTTTATCATGCAAGCGGCGTGTAACAGGTTGGGCGTTAAAAGGAATAGGGCTTCAGAAACCGTCACAGGTTTAAACGAGATGGAGAGTCAAATCTCTGAGTTGCGAGGTCGTTATTCAGTCGAGATACTCGAATTACAAAGTAAACATACATTGTTTCGTCGTTCCGACAATAACGAAAAAATTGTCATCGGTACAGATCGAGAAAAACGCGATTCACGTTCCGTCATTCGAAAACATTGAACAAAAATCTCGAAAGATTTTGGAATATCGAAACCGTGCACTCCGAGACAGAGCGCGAGTTATCAGCGGAAGAGAAACAATGCGAAGAGTTCTTTGATCGAACCACGCAACGGCACAGCAGCGGTCGCTTTGTCGTGCGACTACCGTTTCGCAAGAATTCGAGTCTCCTAGGAAAATCGAGAGGAATCGTGATGCGACGATTGGCTCAGCTTGAGCGCCGCTTCGAAAAAAACGCGATTCTAAAAGAACGGTACACGAATTTCATGCGCGAGTATCAAGAGCTCGGTCATATGTCGCCAGTAAATTCAGTCGATCGGGAGAACGAAAAAACTATCGTTTACCTGCCACATCACGGCGTTATCAAAGAGGCGCGTTCAAGCACGAAATTGCGAACAGTTTTTGACGCGTCTAGCAAGACCAATTCCGGGGTAGCTTTGAACGACATCCTTCACGTAGGACCGACCTTGCAAAGCAACTTGATCGATATCGTTATTCGTTTTCGATTCCACAACATCGCGTTGACGGGAGATTTGCTGAAAATGTACCGTCAAATAATCGTTCACAACGACGATCGCGATTACCAACGTATTTTGTGGCGAGAAACTCCGTACGAGCACGTAAAAGAGTTTCAACTAAACACGGTTACCTACGGGGAAACAAGCTCAGCGTATTTAGCGGTAAGATGCGTGCGCCGCCTCGCGGAATTGACACAAAATGACTATCCGATTGCTGCACGAGTAGTTCTCGATGCAATGTACGTAGACGATATTATGACTGGAGCCGACGACGTCCAGGGAATCATCGAGGCGCAGCAGCAATTGACGGCGTTACTACAAACCGGCGGATTTGAGATTCACAAGTGGTGCCCAAATCGCTCTGAAGGTCTTTCGCACGTACCGGAGGAGCTGAGAGAAGACGTTTTCTCACGCGTCATCAATTCAACGGAGACCATCAAGACTCTCGGACTCGAATGGTGCCCACGCGACGATAATTTTCGTTTCGCGGTGGAGCAAGTCGAGGCAGCAACGACAAAGCCTGCGTCTACATCCAAGCAAAAGACAACAACGGAAATTTTACGTCAAGGCTTCTGTGCTCCAAGGCACGCGTGGCACCGATTAAATCGACTTCAATACCAAGGTTGGAGCTGTGCAGTGCCGTTTTGCTCTCGTGACTGATCGCAAACGTTCGTAGAAGCCTGCGGGTCCACGTCGACGGACTGCAAGCATGGACCGACTCAACAGTCATTTCGCGCGGGACAAATCCTCGCAGCCTTCAGGACTCCGATCTATGGTGGTTCGGGCCCGTTTGGCTCAAGGAAAAATGTCCGACACAACACGAGGACGCAAGGTACGAGCCGACAAGCGAGGACATCGAAATAATCGCGTCTGAGGAGCAAAAAATTACTCCAAAATGCAGCGTCGTCAGAGAAGAAACTTCAACGCTTTCGGGAATCATCGACAAGTTTTCCTCGACGACAAGTTTGGTCGTTTGTCGGTGACAGAACTGAGAGATTCTCATCGAGCGATTGTCAGGCACGCTCAGAACACGCAGTCCGCCGAAGAAATTTCGGCCTTGAAAAATCATCGCGATTTGAGGGCATCTAGCAAATTGATTCGACTTCATGCGTTTCTAGACGATACCGGAGTGCTCAGGGTGGGCGGACGCTTACAAAACGCGTCGCTTCCGTTCGAGCAGAGACACCCGTCATATTGTCAGCCGGAAATCGATTCACGAGACTGTTATTCGAACGCGAGCATCGACGGCTCATACACGCGAGTCAGCTGTTACTTTTATCATCGATCAGAGAAAAATACTGGCCGCTCAAGGGCAGAGATCTCGCACGACAAGTTTGTCATGCCTGCGTGTGGTGCGCAAGAAACAAACCGCAAGCTTCGTCGCAAATCATGGGTTCGTTACCGAGCGACCGAGTCCAACCGAGCCGAGCTTTCACCGTCACCGGCGTTGACTTCGCAGGTCCACTCACTACGCTAGTAAATAAGGGCCGCGGACGGAAAACCTGCAAGTCATACATCGCGCTTGTCGTTTGCTATGCAACGAAGGCGATTCATTTGGAGGCGACGACCGAACTGACGACGGCTGCTTTCCTCGCGTCTCTGCGCCGATTCATCGGTCGGCGAGGGAGGCCACGCGCGATATGCAGCGACAACGGCACAAACTTTGTTGGTGCGAATCGAGAATTAAAGGAAATCTACGAGTTCGTCCGAGCACAGGTTCGAGACACAATCGGAGATTTACTCGCGAATGAAAACATCGAATGGAGATTCATCCCTCCCGACTCTCCTCACATGGGCGGATTATGGGAGGCCGGCGTGAAATCGTGCAAATTTCACCTTAAACGCATCATGGGAAACACGCTGTTTACATTCGAGGAGCTCTCGACTGCTCTATGCCAAATAGAAGCGTGTTTGAATTCGAGGCCGCTTTCAGCGATGTCATCAGATCCCCATGACCTACAGCCGTTAACGCCAGCGCATTTTTTGGTCGGCGAAGCTTTGACGAGCATCCCGGACGCCGACGTTTCCGAGATCCCGAAAAACCGACTGGACCGTTGGCAACTTATTCAACGTACGCAACAAGATTTTTGGAAGAGATGGACGTCAGAATAGCTCCATACGCTTCAAAGCCGATCGAAATGGGTAACCGAGCAAGAAGGCTTAAAGGTCAACGACTTGGTGATTTTAAAAGACGAGAATCTTCCTCCCCTCAAATGGAAGCTCGGTCGAGTCGTGCAGCTACGCCCCGGCCAAGATAACATGGTTCGAGTCGCTACTGTCCGCACCGCATCCGGAAATGTCAAACGAGCCATTGTCAAGCTTTGCAAACTGCCAATAACTCCAGAAAATGAGTTGCACTAATTTGGTGGGCGGAATGTTGAGCAATATATGAGAATCGTCCTGCGACCGCGTCAGCGCGCTTGGCAACAACTACGATTCGCTGGTCCGAGCGAGCTCGTGCGCTCTCGGGCGTCTCCGTCTTTTCGTACGCTTCCATAACTCTCCTCACTCGAGCGAGTCAGTCGACTACCAGCCGCCAGAGGGCTCACACCATTTTCGGGATATTTTTTATTCCCGTTTTCCCTTTCTTCTTTTGTACTCTCTTTCGAAACTTGTAATTTAAAAAATAAACAATAAAGATCCAGCGACCATTTTATAACGCAAAACAGATAATAAATTGTTAAAAATCACCCACTGGGAACGAGTCCGAACAGTCTCAAGGTCATTTCGATAATGGAACACAAAACAGAATTTGAATGGACCTTTTTACATATTGGATTTGTCTCGATTCGATAAAAACAAACGGTTGAAACAGGTGCATTTATCCACGTCGAATGTCATGTGAATTTTCGTTCGAATCGGCGACTTTTCAATCGGGAAACGAATCCGAGTCTGCATGCAAGTGTTTCTGTTGTCGAATAATCCCTACAAACTGAGAACGCCGCGCCGAGCGTCGGATTCGTTCACGGTCACAGTCCACATATCATCTTCGAAAATCACCTTCTTGGAACGAATCCGAACATATCAAGGTTATTTCGATAATGAAACACAAAACAGAATATGAAAGGACCGGTTTTCACATTGGATTCGTCTCGATCCGATAAAAAAAACATACAGTTGGAACAGACGTATTTATCAACGTCGAATCTCATGTGAATTTTCGTTCGAATCGACGACTTTTAAATCGGGAAACGAATCCGAGTCTGCATGCAAGTATTTCTATTGTTGAATAATCCCTACAAACTGAGAACGCTGCGTTTGAACGAGAACGAGTTTCAACTGTATGTTTTTTATCGGATCGAGACGAATCCAATGTGAAAACCGATCCATTCATATTCTGTTTTGTGTTTCATTATCGAAATAGCCTTGAGACTGTTCGGATTCGTTCCCAGTGGGTCATTTTCAAGAATGTATCACCCTCTGCACGAAAATAGCTTTTGAGGGCTACTACTGCTGCTGTGGACTGTGAACGTGAACGAATCCGATGCTCGGCTCGGCGTTCTCAGTTTGTAGGGATTATTCGACAATAGAAACACTTGCATGCAGACTCGGATTCGTTTCCCGATTTAAAAGTCGCCGATTCGAAGAGAACTTTGACTCCGAATTCGTATTCAACGACCTGGAAAACCCCTGAGTACAGACTTTCACCCGAATTGAATACGTTTTTGACTTTTGGCCGGCCTTTTGGGATTTGGGACCGCTGTGTGACACCTTCAATGAGGTCCCGGACTCGAGGCAAAGTTAAGTCGCTATTTTGCATCTGAAAAGAGTAGATTGATTCTATTCCATATTTTCACAAACCCATTAAACCCGTTCCACGATAAATCGCGAATGCCGTAATGATGTTCTTCTTAATTTGCTCCCTTAAATGCGGTTTCCCAAAGTCGAGTTTCCGTTCAAGTTTCAACTGCCACTGCACAAGTCGATAAATGTACTTTATCTCGTACAAATTCTCTACTTCGATTCAAAATAAGATTCATGCGTGCGCTTCTTCAGCGTGAGCCCCTTAACATTTCTCGTCGATAATCAACATCTCGCTAAGGAGCTTCCTCACACCCAAAAACGAAACGTTCGCCGTGTTTGAAGGAAGTCCTCCGATCCCTTTTCGACAAATTTGCACGCGTCCCGTTTTGCAATTGAACCTCTAGGAGTTTTTCAGCGATTGAATAAAAATGGAGCTCTCACAAACGATGAAAATTAACTAACAATCACTAGCGATCGTCTAACAATCTAATAGAATGTCAAGAATCAACGTTCTGCTGAAATTGACTAGTTGTGCAAAGCCGTAAGCAGCTGTCGCGGCGATGCTGCCAACGTTCGCGACAAGCAGCGCGCTCTAGCGCCGAAAAGTTGTTCAGCGATTAAATAAAAATGGAGCTCTAACAAACGATGAAAATCCACCAACAATCACGAGCGATCGTCTAACAATCTAATAGAATGTCGAGAATCAACGTTTTGCTGAAATTGACGAGATACATGTGCAAAGCCGGAAGCAGTTGTCGCGACGATGCTGCCAACCTTCGCGACATGCAGCGCGCTCTCGCGCTGAAACGTTTTTCGGCGATTAAATAAAAATGGAGATCTAACAAACGATGAAAATTAACTAACAATCACTAGCGATCGTCTAACAATCTAATAGAATGTCAAGAATCAACGTTCTGCTGAAATTGACTAGTTACTTGTGCAAATGCAGTAAGCATGTGTCGCGACGATACTGCCAACCTTCGCGACATGCAGCGCGCTCTAGAGCCGAAAAGTTTTTCAGCGATTAAACAAAAGCGGAGCTCTAACAAACGATGAAAATTAACTAACAATCACGAGCGATCATCTAACAATCTAATAGAATGTCGAGAATCAACGTTTTGCTGAAATTGACGAGATACATGTGCAATGCCGGAAGCAGCTGTTGCGACGATGCTGCCAACCTTCGCGACAAGCAGCGCGCTCTAGCGCCGAAAAGTTGTTCAGCGATTAAATGAAAATGGAGCTCTAACAAACGATGAAAATCCACCAACAATCACGAGCGATCGTCTAACAATCTAATAGAATGTCGAGAATCAACGTTTTACTGTAATTTACGAGTTACATGTGCATAGCCGAAAACAGCCGTCGCGGCCATGCTGCCAACCGTCGCGACATGCAGCGCGCTCTGGCGCCGAAAAGTTTTTCAGCGATTAAATAAAAATGGACCTCTAACAAACGATAAAAATTAGCTAACAATCACTAGCGATCGTCTAACAATCTAATAGAATGACAAGAATCAACGTTTTGCTGAAATTGACGAGATACATGTGCAAAGCCGGAAGCCGTTGTCGCGACGATGCTGCCAACCTTCGCGACATGCAGCGCCCTCTCGCGCTGAAAAGTTTTTCGGCGATTAAATAAAAATGGAGATCTAACAAACGATGAAAATTAACTAACAATCACTAGCGATCGTCTAACAATCTAATAGAATGTCAAGAATCAACGTTCTGCTGAAATTGACTAGTTACTTGTGCAAATGCAGTAAGCATGTGTCGCGGCGGTGCTGCCAACCTTCGCGACAAGCAGCGCGCTCTAGAGCCGAAAAGTTTTTCAGCGATTAAACAAAAGCGGAGCTCTAACAAACGATGCAAATTAACTAACAATCACGAGCGATCGTCTAACAATCTAATAGAATGACGAGAATCAACGTTTTGCTGAAATTGACGAGATACATGTGCAAAGCCGGAAGCAGCTGTTGCGACGATGCTGCTAACCTTCGCGACAAGCAGCGCGCTCTAGCGCCGAACAGTTGTTCACCGATTAAATAAAAATGGAGCTCTAACAAACGATGAAAATCCACGAACACTCACGAGCGATCGTCTAACAATCTAATAGAATGTCAAGATTCAATGTTTCGCTGAAATTGACGAGTTACATGTGCAAAGCCGTAAGCAGTTGTCGCGGCAATGCTGCCAACCTTTGCGACAAGCAGCGCGCTCTAGCGCCGAAAAGTTTTTCAGCGATTAAATAAAAATGGAGCTCTAACAAACGATGAAAATTAACTAACAATCACGCGCGATCGTGTAAAAATCTAATAGAATGTCGAGAATCAACGTTTTACTGTAATTTACGAGTTACATGTGCATAGCCGAAAACAGCCGTCGCGGCCATGCTGCCAACCGTCGCGACATGCAGCGCGCTCTAGCGCCGAAAAGTTTTTCAGCGATTAAATAAAAATGGAGCTCTAACAAACGATGAAAATTAACTAACAATCACGCGCGATCGTGTAAAAATCTAATAGAATGACGAGAATCAACGTTTTGCTGATATTGACGAGATACGCGTAGCCGTAAACAGCCGTCGCGGCCATGCTGCCAACCGTCGCGACATGCAGCACCCTCTAGCGCCGAAAAGTTGTTCAGCGATTAAATAAAAATGGAGCTCTAACAAACAATGAAAATTAACTAACAATCACTAGCGATCGTCTAACAATCTAATAGAATGACAAGAATCAACGTTTTCCTGAAATTGACGAGATACATGTGCAAAGCCGTAAGCAGCTGTCGCGGCGATGCTGCCAACCTTCGCGACAAGCAGCGCGCTCTAGAGCCGAAAAGTTTTTCGGCGATTAAATTTTAATGGAGCTCTAACAAACGATGAAAATTAAATAACAATCACTAGCGATCGTCTAACAATCTAATAGAATGTCAAGAATCAACGTTTTGCTGAAATTGATGAGTTACATGTGCCCAGCCGGAAGCAGCTGTCGCGGCGATGCTGCCAACCTTCGCGACGAGCAGCGCACTCTCGCGCCGAAAAGTTTTTCAGCGATTAAATAAAAATGGAGCTCTAACAAACGATGAAAATTAACTAACAATCACTGGCGATCGTCTAACAATCTAATAGAACGACAAGAATCAACGTTTTGCTGAAATTGACGAGTTACATGTGCAAAGCTGGAAACAGCTGTCTCGACGATGCTGCCATCTTCACGTGGCTTGCAGCGCGCTCTAGGGCCGAAAGGTTTTTCATTAATTTAATAATAATTGAGCTCTAACAAACGATATAAAGTGACTAACAATCACTAACAAACGACTAACAATCGATTGGTTACGGAGAAAAGTTCGAAATCACTAGAAAATCATTTTCTGCGGCTAACTTTGGCATAAATGTGTTTTTCGTTTTTTTCAATAAATAAAGTCTAACAAACGCTGGCTTTTGTCTAACAAACACTAACAAACGACTAACAATCGATTGGCGTAAAAAAAAATTCGATATTTCCATAGTCGGCGGCTAAGTTAATGGAGCTCGCCATAGGCGAGAGCGCGCCGTAACTCACGCACGCCACGAGCGCCAATACGTGTAGGAGAAGGGGGAGAAAATCATCGACCCATGGTAAAGCAATTGCGCTCGACCGCGACACGACACAATAAAACACACAAAACACACTCCAGCGACACATTGAAAACACACAAAATATACTCCTGCAAATATACTCCTGTATAGAACACACCACATTTGTACACCGGAATCTTTTAATAGTATATCGAGTTAAAATACTGAATAAATGCCATTTTATTAACAAAGACCTCCAAAACAAAGAGTTTAAATTAATTTCTTCCCTGATCGAGTCCCGAACAAATAAAATTAATTGTGACGAATTCCGACCCGTTACAATACATTACCACATAATTGCAAATGCAAAACAATACTGCAATTACCGAGGATCGAACTCAGGACCTCTAAACGAATAGTCCAGCACCCTATCAATTTCGACACGAAACCGTTCCACAATATGGATAGTTTTCTTATATTTCAGTTGTAGCCGCGCTTGGGGTTTACTAACGCTCGCCAGCTTGTTACGTTGGTTCACCGCTTAATTTCATTCGTTATAGGCCTCCGAAGTAACTCTTGTGGCGCACCCTTGCGGCGAGTTTTGGCAAAACTTGGATTGGTTTTCGTCTGCTAGTGCAGTATGCCGGTCGCCATTTAAATCAGGTGTCCAATCGATGACGCTTGCTCAAGCCTAGCTCTTTCGTGTTTGTGCCGGTTTGACTTAACCTCCATGCGCCAATCCAAGTTTTGCCACCGGCAGCCGTTACGGGGCGCCACCACGAAAGTTACTTCGGAGGCCTATAACTAGCGGTATTGGTTATTACGAAGCCAACATTATTTCATGCTTTAAGCGTTATGGGTGCACGTGCCTTTTAAGCGAGTACGTCGAGCTAGGAGAGGCAGCGAAATAAGAGAGGCAAACAGCTGGATTCCCAACCGCTACGCATTGTCGACGGCAGTCGAGAGGTTAGCAGTGTCTGTGATCTACACACACACACACACACACACACACACATACACACACACACACACACACACACACACGCACGCACGCACGCACGCACGCACGCAGGCACGCACGCACGCACGCACGCACGCACGCACGCACGCACGCACACGCACGCACGCATGTGTGTGTGTGTGTGTATCCAAGTCATGTAAATATGACTTGGATGTTTTCGACCGCAGCGCCGCCACAAGAGGTACCGATTTCGTGTCCACTGCTAAAGCACGCTGTGTCCACTCCTTACTCTAGTCTCCATGGTACGCCGCAAGCCACGGGAACAGGGAGGCTAGACCACGGTCGTATATACAGGTCTGGGCACTCCGTTCAAAAATGCGTAACTCTAAGTGACGCCTCTATTTGCGCATTCCACCGCGGCGCTAGTGAAGGGGAGGCACTTTTGTTTATACCGCGTTTACGGGGCATGGCATGCACGTTGTGTGGTGGCGATCGTATGTACGTGTGGCCTAACCTCGTTTTGGCGGGGTGATTTCGAGTGTATCGTAGCCACGGTTTTTATTCAATACGGAATAACAAAAGATGAAGTGTCTATATATTGCGATGCCGAAGCAGTGCATGATTCCGGGATGCAGAAGTGGATACATAAATAACCCGGAGCACGCCTTATTATTTAAAATTCCCAATGATGACTACTGATATTTTCTACTACTTTTCTACTACTACTACTAATGAAAGGACTGCGTGCTACACGTAAATGTCGAATGTTCTTCTTTTCCGTAAACGAAAAAAAAACGTAATTAGATCGAGCGATAGTTAAATCGGCATATATATGTGGAAGACGATGAGTATCATGAACCAATGGCTCATCGCTCATATTTTCGGTTAATGCTTTTAGTTTTTGTATTCGACTAATTATTTAGGATGTATTAATTTTTCATCACAGCCACGTGAAGGGAAACACAATTCGCATAGCGCATACATCGCGCTCTGTCGCACATGCCTCCGAGATAGCAGCGCTCCACGCTTTTGCGGCCAGTTCCGCAAATCGAGGCGTCAGATAGAGGCACGCTTTAGGGTATACGGAATATACGGGAGTGCCCAGACCTGTATATACGACCGTGGGATAGACTAAAGGAGCCCAAACGCGTATGGCGGAATCGTCGAAAAGTGGATCGCGAAAGTGATGAAAGATCTTGTAGTTCGAAAAATATCCGCAAGCGATACCAGCGCCTGGTACCGAATAGGATAGGTGCGTGAGGACTGGCTTAGCAGCGTTTGTGACATACATACAGTGACGTATTACTGTCGTCAGTGCAGCCAGCATGAAGAATAGAGGTAAGGAGCCCGAACGCTGTACTGTGGACGCGGGCTATGGAATCAGCGAAAATTGTTACGAAAATATCCGCTGGCGCTGCTGTACTCAGGATAGGATACGACAGAGATGGAATGAGAAAAGAGAGAGCGATAGAAGAGAATTTTCAAAACGCAGTTATGCACGCAAGACAGATGGAAAAAATAATAAATTTATTCGTTCGTCGATTAATTCTGTCATCGTGCATTTGTTAATTATATTATATACATAGGCAATTATTATATACCCCATTGAGCGGAACTCGCTCCAAACCCCATTTAACGCAACTCGCTCCAAACCCCATTTAACGCAACTCGCTCCAAACCCCATTTTTTTTCATTGGAGGCTTATCGCGGCTTGTCAAGGACGCGCTCACATGTCCCGTAAAACACACACATACGTGAAATATTAAACGAAAAACGAATAATCCGAGAGTTCTCGCGTCGAGGGCGAAGATCCGCAGGTGCGATTTTAAGGATATCTCGAAGGCTGTCCACACGTTTTTTCTCTCCCTCTCTCTCCTCCCCCTCCTCTCATTCTTATTCCCTCAGCCTCTTTCGCGATCTCTTTGCATGCCCGGAAATGAAAAATTGGCGGTCCAGTCGTGCGGCCGAAAATGGTGCCAGCGTAAATCACGTCGGAGCCTAAAGTAGCTCATAGAACAATTCTGCTTTTTTTTCAAACGAAACGCAAGGAAATCGAGAAAAATGTCCGAATTTATAAATTGAAGGAATTTTTATAATGAGACATAAAGTATTATCAATGAAAAATGAAGAATTAAATTAATGAAAAAATTGAAAGACTTCATTTTCAATAAATACAACACTTACCTCCGTCGGAGTAAGAAAATCGTGACAGGTCGTAGGCACTTGACGTACGACAGCGTCGTTGCAAATAGCTACGGATCCATGAGAAGGTCCGGCTAACTGGTCGCAGGGAACATTCTGTTCCGGTTGACCACCGTTTTCCTGTCGAAATAAAAAATAATTGATCATTATATTTATCTCAATGTAATAATGGACAATCTATGTCCAATTGTTCGAGGGGATAGCAAAGTACGATATCAACGAATTGACTCAAGTAATAAAGAGTAAATACAACAGAGAAAATTGAAGAGGGGTAGCAGATAAGAATATTCCGCATATAAAAATTGAAGACCGCAAGAAAAAGATGAACTTTTGATAAATTATACTGCTGAACCGAGCTACAAACAATTAGCAAACACAGCTGCAGGTTAGCTGAGTTCATTCGATGAAAAGAGGGTATTATAGAAAAGTCAAGCGGAGCAGGAAAAGAATAGAGAAAAAAGAAAAAAAAGTTGAGAAGTGGCGGAGAAACTCATTAGGAAAGTCATGCCCCTGTAGCGCTGAATGTTTTTATGCATTTCACACAAAAAATTACTATAATTATTACAATCCTTACCTTGTTATGGACTGCGATGGGCATAGCATCAGCGATGAGGGTATGACGAAGATGAGGAATTACCTCGATCGTACCATCAGGCATTTTGATGCGGTCTTCTTTTATTATCGAGTCATTGGAAAAGTGAAGCTCGCACACGAAATCAGTGTGGGAGAGACACTCCCTGATGGCTCTGCTCCATCGCTGTACCATATTCTACAAGATACAGGAAAAAAACAAAGCGGGTTGAAATTTCATATACACGCTAAATCATTGAGCAAATTTGTTTTCCTATAGGCAATAAGTGGCATGCAATTACTTCAGATTTCGTCAACAAATTACGCGTTCTATGCGTCATTTAACAAAAAGAAAACATTTTAACAGGCGATTTACCTTCGGAACCTTGAATACGGACAACTGTCGTACTCCTAAGCGCTTGCACTTTGCTCTGCTGGCGTCTCGCCCAGTTTGACACCCTGGGTACGAACAGTATTTCGCCATTGTGCACTGCAACAAGAAAAGAACCCAAAATAAAATTTGTAATTACATATTATGACAATAATACGAATTCTAACCTCACTTTCATGCTCGAGAAATGTATTTAATCAACCGATGAATTACAATTATAATATAATACAGAAAATGGTTTCAAAATACCTTTTTCTTACCTGCTTTTATATAATGCGGGGCAATCACTCACTGCACTCCACAACACTGATTTTTACTGCAATTAAAAAATCCTTATTACAATTTCGCATTCACAGTCGAACAGCCAAGAATGATATATAAATATTATAACCAAAAATTCTCCAGTTTATATATACGCTCACTTCATAGCGTCACCGATGCCATACTTCACATCCCCTCTCGGCACTACCGCTTGATGTGGCTGAATTTCGAACCACAACTTTTCGTCACTTTCAGGGTCCACGTTTGGGGTGCTTTTAGCATACGCGTTCGGGCTCCTTACCTCTATTCTTCATGGCAGCCCGATCGCGCGTAAAAGTTACCCCTTCTCTAGTCTCTTACGAGCTCATCACACAATCATAGTAGCGCGTGTCCGTGAGCGAGCGATGCTCGGACGTCTTCGGTATGAGCCGAGCATGGTCGAACTTTCCCGACCGCGCCTTTGGCAGCTAGACCAACACATGGACGCTGAGCACGTTCATGTGCGGCCAAGCCGCAACGAAGGCTTCGAGGGAAAAAGCAATCTGAGCACGACTCGCACGTGACTTCACCCGACGGAACGCGGGAGGCTTTTAGATGATTTCAATCCTTATTTAGCTCTTGATTCTCTGCGGTATTAATGTATAAAAAAAAATGTATCGCGCACTCTGATCGCTTATTTTTTTAGTTTATACGTTAATTTAAATGTAATAATAAATCTAAATTACAACTTATTTTTCTTATATAAAATTGTTTACGCTTTACTCACACCCGTCCTTATGTCAAATAAATTATAATTCATAAAAGTAAGAGGAAATATATTTATATTCGTATTATTATATTAATTCTCATACTTTCATCAAGCGATAAAGCATTATCCCAAAAAACAAGCTAATCATCCGTCCGGCCGCGAATCCTAAGTATCGGAAAGTGGACATATTCTACAAGCGATGAGATGTTCCCGTTGGTAGCGTTCCTGGCTTCGTTCCGCAGGGGTCCCTAGTGCAAATTTTTCTCCAAATTTTTCATAATTTCTCATATTTTAGTCGTATTTGAGGTTTTCGGAGAAAAAAATGATTTAAAACATATTCATGTGATGGTCTATTTCCCAAAAACACATTTTTTTTCACTGAAAATTCATGATTTCTCATTTTTCTCCCGGAAATTTCTCTTTTTCCTATGACCTGAGTGAACGGCTGCGAAGATATTCGGAGAAAATTTAATGATGAAAAAAATTAGATTTTCATAAAAAATTGTCATTATTTTTTTTTCGGAACTTTTTCTTTTTCCTATTAACCGGTGCGATGGTCCAGTGGTTAGCGTTCGAATCCCAGTCGCGTACATTTCGTTGTGAAATGTTTTTCTTCGGCATTTGGGGGCGAAATAAGACTAGTTCAACGACTGGGGGGCGAACTCGGAGACCGGCTGTATTGGTGTAGGTTTTCCGCAGTTTCCCTATACCCATGACAGAAATGTCATGATGAATATAATACAGAGGGGGAAGTCGGCTGCGGCCGAAGAGGGGGGAACAGGGAGAAAGATGGAGAAGAAAGTAAAAAACACTAGAGGAAAGAAACGGGCACAATGAGGGGAAAGAATAGGTAACAAACGCGAAAAGCGTGTACGTAAGAAAAAAAACCAATAACAAAAAAAAAATTGGATTTTCGTAAGAAAAACTTATTACATTTTTTATCCTTCATACTTCTGAGAAATAATGAATTTTCGAAATGTTTGCAAACATTATTTTCCTTAAGAGGTAACACCACTGTAAAGGCCTGCCACGAAGCGTTTTAGACAAGTAATACTTGGGGTAATTATTAAGCATATATTGAAGTATATTGCAAAAAACGTTATGGGAAAATATTACAAAATTGCGACACTGCAGCAAATTCTTCCGAGTCATGTTGAACTTAAGGTGCTCTGCGTCGCGCAGTATAACTTGTGCCAATTTTAATGTGGACAAAATAATTTTTTAAATTAAATCTAGATGAGTGTAGCTAGTGAACCACTTAGGGGATTTTAGAAGTATTGATTTTTGAATAATTGCCGAGTATTTGACTAAATATGTTCAATTTGTTTTTTAAGACATTTATTTGTTAATAAATATCGTTTAAACTAACTTATCGCAAATCCCCTACGTGGTTCAGTAGCTACACTCATGTAGACTTATTAAAACAAAATTCTTTTTTTTAGAATAAAATTGGCAGTTATCTGCGTGCCGCAGAGGTTCAACATGCTTGGGAAGAATTGCTGCAGTGTCGCCATTTTGTAATATTTTCGGATAAAAATTTCTAGCAATATACTTAAAAATATGCTCAATAAATACCGCAAGTATTATTTGTTTATCACATTTTCTTCCGCCAAAAAAAAATATTAAAAAATACGCTTCCTGTAAGGCCGTTACAGTGGTGTTACCCCATAAAGTCTTCATATAATTTCCGAGATTTTCCCGTGATCGTAATTAAAATGATGAAATGTTCGGAAGAATTCGAAAAAATTCGGAGAAATTCGGCGAAACTCGGATGTTTGCGTAAAAATAATTGTCCGCAAACCTCAGAATTCTTCATACTTGTTCCAATTCATAGAAAAATACGGAAAAATTTTCCGGAAAAAATCGGAGTTTTTCGGAAAAAAATTTGCACTAGGGGCGCGGGATCGTTCCCCGTGCTCAGTGCTTTTTGAAAAATTATTATTACTATTAATTCTTATTTAATTAGTTATTTTTATTAGTTATCATTATTATTTTAATTAGTTATCTTTTAGTGTCGAAAAATGTATCGCGCACTCTGACCGCTTATTTTATTATTATGTGCGTTAGTTTAAATGTAATAATAAATCTAAATTATAACTTATTTATCATCTAAAAAATTGTTTGCGCTACCTCACACCCGTCCCTATGCCAAATAAATTGTAATGCATATAAGTAGGCGGAAATATATTTATATTCGTATTATTATATTCATTCTCATATACTTTCATCAAGCGATAAAGCATTATCATAATGCTTTATCGCTTGATGAAAGTATATGAGAATGAATATAATAATACGAATATAAATATATTTAATATAATATAATATAATATAATAGAATATAAATATATATATACGTATTATTATATTCATTCTCATATACTTTCATCAAGCGATAAAGCATTATGATAATGCTTTATCGCTTGATGAAAGTATATGAGAATGAATATAATAATACGAATATAAATATATTTCCGCCTACTTATATGCATTACAATTTATTTGGCATAGGGACGGGTGTGAGGTAGCGCAAACAATTTTTTAGATGATAAATAAGTTATAATTTAGATTTATTATTACATTTAAACTAACGCACATAATAATAAAATAAGCGGTCAGAGTGCGCGATAAATTTTTCGACACTAAAAGATAACTAATTAAAATAATAATGATATCTAATAAAAATAACTAATCAAATAAGAATTAATAGTAATAATTATTTTAAAAAAGCACTGAGCGCTGGGAACGATCCCGGGCCCCTAGTGCTAATTTTTTTCTAAAAAATTCCGATTTTTCCGGCAAATTTTTCCGAATTTTTCTATGAATTGGAACAAATATGAAGAATTCGGAGTTTTGCGGACAATTATTTTTACGCAAACATCTGAGTTTCTCCGAATTTCTCCGAATTTTTTCAAATGTTTCCGAATATTTCATCATTTTAATTACGATCACGGGAAAATGTCGGAAATTATATGAAGGCTTTAACGGGTCACATCAATGTAACGGCCTTACAGGAAGCGTATTTTTGGATGTTTTTTTTGGCGGAAGAAAATGTGATAAACAAATAATACTTGCGGTCTTTATCGAGCATATATTTAAGTATATTGCTAGAAATTTTTATCCGAAAATATTACAAAATGGCGACACTGCAGCAATTCTTCCGAAGCATGTCGAAACTCTGCGGCACGCAGTGTAACTGTGCCAATTAAAAAAAAAGGTAATTTTGTTTTATTAGGTCTAGATGAACATTTTTAGTCAAATACTCTGCAATTACTCAAAAATCAATATTTCTAAAATCCCCTACGTGGTTCACTAGCTACACTCATCTAGATTTAAAAACAAATATTTTGTCCACATTAAAATTGGTACAAGTTATACTCCGTGCCGCATAGCACCTTAAGTTCAACATGCCTCGGAAGAATTTGCTGCAGTGTCGTCATTTCGTAATATTTTCCTATAAAATTTTTTTGCAATATACTTCAATATATGCTTAATAATTACCCCAAGTATTATTTGTCTAAAACACATCATGGCAGGCCGTTACAGTGGTGTTACCCCTTAAGGAAAATAATGTTTGCAAACGTTTCGGAAATTCATTATTTCTTAGAATTATGAGGGATAAAAAAATGTAATTTTTTTTTGCGAAAATCTCATTTTTTTCATCTATAACTTTTCTCCGAATATCTCCGCAGCCGTTCACTCAATAGGAAAAAGAAAAAGTTCCGAAAAAAAATGATAACAAGTTTTTTTTACGAAAATCTCATTTTTTTCATCTCTAAATTTTCTCCGAATATTTTCGCAGCCATTCACTCAGGTAATAGGAAAAAGGGAAATTTCCGAAAAAAAAAATAATAATAAGTTTTTTTTTACGAAAATCTCATTTCTTTTCATCTTTAACTTTTCTCCGAATATGTCCGCAGCCGTTCACTCAGGTCATAGGAAAAAGAGAAATTTCCGGGAAAAAATGAGGAATCATGTATTTTCAGTAAAAAAAAATTGTTTTTGGGAAATAGACCAGAACTTGAATCTGTTTTAAATCATTTTTCCTCCGAAAATCTCAAATACGACTAAAATATGAGAAATTATGAAAAATTTGGAGAAAAATTTGCACTAGGGACCCCTGCGGACCGAAGCCAGGAACGCTACCAACGGGACCATCTTATCGCTTGTAGAATATGTACACTTTCCGGTATTTAGGATTCGCGACCGGATGGATGATTAGCTTGTTTTTGGGGATAATGCTTTATCGCTTGATGAAAGTATGAGAATTAATATAATAATACGAATATAAATATATTTCCGCTTACTTTTATGAATTATAATTTATTTGCCATGAGCACGGGTGTGAGTAAAGCGTAAACCATTTTATATAAGATAAATAAGTTGTAATTTAGATTTATTATTATATTTAAATTAACGTATAAACTAAAAAAATAAGCGATCAGAGTGCGCGATACATTTTTTTTATACATTAATACTGCAGAGAATCAAAAGCTAAATAAGCATTGAAATCATCTAAAAGCCTCCCGCGTGCCGTCGGGTGAAGTCACGCGCGAGTCGTGCTCAGATTGCTTTTTCCCTCGAAGTCTTCGTTTCGGCTTGGCCGCACATAAACGTGCTCAGCGTCCATGTGTTGGTGTAGCTGCCGAAGGCGCGGTCGGGAAAGTTCGACCGTGCTCGGCTCTTTCCGAAGACGTCCGAGCGTCGCTCGCTCACGGACACGCGCTACTATGATTGTGTGATGGGCGCGTAAGAGACTAGAGAGGGGGTAACTTTTACGCGCAATCTGGCTGCACTGCTGTCAGTTACTATATATGTGAGTATTATATATATATGCGTTTAGTTTGTTGGTAGATTTGAGGTTTGATGTAAATTATATATTTTATTATTTCTTTTCGCAGCGACGAAAAAAAATATTTTTTTTGAAAATCCAGTATGCAATATTCACATTATGGCTGTTTAATCGTACGTGTCACCGTATACAAATAAATTATTTACAGTATAGATCACCTCCAAGTAAAAAATTACTGATATATTATCATTTCATAATTTAAACAAAAGCATGTCAATATTACTCTTCAGTATTATAAACTGCGCTAATAGGAAAAAAATATACGGCAAATTGCGGATCGACGATTCAAAATCATCGCGCGGACGGAGCCAGCAGTGGTAGCGCCGCCAGGCGGGTACAATCCGCGAATCATTCATCACTTTGACAACTATTTCGCCAGCATTGCGTTCGGGCTCCTTTACTCTAGTCTCCATGCACGGGAAAATCAGGGAGACTAGAGTAAAGAAGTGGTCACTGTGTGCTAGCGATGTGGCTCCAAAATCAAGGAAAATAAGAGTTGTAGGTGGCGTTGCAATCGGCTTTCCCTTATATATAGATATACTCTCTTGCTTAGCTTTCCGTCGGCTACTTATACATGGTTGTCTGTGGATTGAATCCATGCTCGAAAATAAAGTGTTATATGATGTGTAAAAAAATTATAAATAAAAACTCACATTTTAAATAAGTTTTGTGTATAGTTATTAATGTTTTATAAGAGGCAATGTTAAATGAGTATAATTTGAGAACGAAATATTTATTGAACCGTTCGGTGAATCGTTTTCAAATTGGATAAAAGATTATTACATAGACAAAGTAACAATGGGTGTAATTGTGGTAACTTATTATTTAAAAAATTACGCTCGTACAATAGAATATTTGTGATCATTATTATTACTTATTGTGGGAGTCATTTATTATTACACAGACATAATGTACAGCAAAATGCGCCTTGTTAACAGTACAGATTGTTTATTTAATTCATTCGCAGTGAACCATATTTCAATTTATGATTCAAAATTATATTGATTACTTTTCATTGTAAGGGTTCTGTCTGCCGTTGTTAATCGCACGCGTGAACGCTTCCAGCATCGCTCTTAACATTATTGGAACAATGAAAATGAAAAACATTGCAAATCCTCCAGTACGTCATGCATTGAAGCTCAATCTGACTCTGTGCATTTTTTTCAGCGATGCAACAATCTTACATTTTTCATTTTCATTATCTCACTTTCTACAACCAGAGTTCAGCACATTACCTCCGTCAACTACGAAACACGAATCGTTTTTGTGTTTTATAATAAACGAAAAATATAACTGAACGCTTCGAAAAGAAAAAAAACTAAATGTTAGTATAGTACAAGTTTGCAAATATCATGCAATACCAAAAAAAACGCAAACCTCGATTTTGACAACTTTCCTCTAATGCGCATGCCTAGAACCTTTAGCTACAAGTATATAGTCATACTTGTAGCTAAAGGTTTTAGGCATGCGCATCGGGGAATTGCGATCGCAGCGCCCCTTGCGGTCACTTAAAAGTCGGGATTTTGGGGCGGTCTTTCGCTGCTTATCTCCTATGAAGTGTCCACTCCTTTACTCTAGTCTCCCTCAGGGTTGCCAGATTTGGCGGTTTTGCGGTAAATTGGCGATTTTTGAAACTGTTTGGCGCCGCAAAATCATAATTGGTGACTTGGCGATATTTTGGCGATTTTCGTAATACAAATCGGCGTTTTTTGGCGAAATTTCTGCGACTTGTCATTCGTCTTTATTTCTCACAGGGCGTGCGCGGCACGTTACATTCGCTCCAGTGTCCATGCACGATGCTCGCCGGTCACCGCTCCATCGCTGTATGGTGGCTCTCCCACTTGTCATTCGCTTTGCTGTTGAATCATTTAGTATCCACAGGAAATAACACGACAATGTGTGATTGGCTAGCCCACGGTCTTACATACAGGTCTAGAAACTCCTAGGGTGGGGAGTGACTTAGATAATGAGGCAAACGGTCAGTTCTCGCTTTTGTCACCCGAAGCGCTGCTAGGTAGAAGTTAGCCAATCAAACGCAGGTCCTAACAGCTGTGCAAAGGCTTTTCAAAGTGCAAAGATTTTTCGAGATTAAGGAGGTACGGTGATGACCACGCTAGTAAACTAAGAGTCTATTTTTCGCCATAATACCGCTACGTTTTAGACATATGTGTGTGGCCTATATTTCGAGAAATATTTTTTAAGTATTGAATTTCAAGCTACTTATTGTTTTTATAATATGAAAACAAACGTAATAATCTACTACTCGACTTCAGTAGTACGCCATATCGTCGACGTTTAGCATCGTTGCATTTTCGATAGCTGTCATCGGTCCCACGCGCTCGGCTTATTATTTTTGGTAGCCGGTAAACATGGAGAATGAAAATAAGTACTGTAGAAGTTTATCAAGAGAGTAACAGGATTGTACCTGAAGTCCAGTTTAGAGACAAAGGTAGATTCTGTCGGACAAGAATTAGAGAGTGAAAAGATGATATTGCGAATGCAAATGAAAAACGTCGCGTTGACGTTAACCTCAATATCCAATGTCCAATCTGTCCGAAGTCAAAACATATTTCATCGATTGTTATGTTATTTTTCCCTTTCCTAATTTTCACAATATTTGCAGATATAAAAACGAACGTTCATTTTATATGACGGTTTGTCCATGCTGAATTTACATATAAATGCGTTGTATGCATGTCGCCAGAAAGATTTAGATGCCTTAGCTATACATAAAAGAACTTTGAATAAATATCGGCGAAAGGCCTTTTATAATCAATTAAAAAACGTACGGCTTCACACAACCATATTTTTAATTCGCGTAATTGAAAATATCCGATAGAAGACTCAAATTTGCGCGGGTATCCGGCGTTGCCACACTTCGAGCAAGATGGCTGCGGTTACGTCACGAGACGTCTCTCTCGCCGAATACTTCGGTTTTTCGCGACTTTATTTCTAAATTTATCACTTATTTCTGCGGTGAGCTTTCCAATTCAAGTTGCCTTATTGATCACAACGAACCAACGAACGCAACCGTCAGTTTTTTTACGCGTGTCTTGGCTCCAAGTAGCACAAAAAAATCGATATATGAGAGGACAGGCACATTTTGTCGTCTACGTGTGACTAATTGACCAACTTTAACAATTAATAACTCGGAAACTGTACGGTAAATCTCGTGGAAACTCCGCATACGCATGGACGAAGCTCTCGACAATGTTATTAAAAAAAATCGGGCTTTTATCTTGGACTCGCTCCAATCACCGTACCTCCTTAACATAGAGTCTGTTCGGTTTAGCTACACTTTCTACAATTGCATAAGATATATTACTGTATCTATTGCAATTGTAGTCCTCAGAAGGCATAAGAAGTGTACAGAAGTGTTGCCAAAACGAACAGACCCAATATTATTTATAAGAGCAATATAAATGGAAAATGATAGAATATTTTTCACTGCTGAACCCCCGGGCAGAATGAGAATTATTATTTCAGTGGACTGTATTTCTCGTATGTTCGAACTTCTGTAATATTTTTATTTGGTCTTTCGCAATTTGAGTAGATGGGGTATGAACAAATTTGTGCACCCTATTTTTTCCCCTTATAATTGATGTTTATTCTTAGTCGATTGAATGTCTTTTTGTTTCTACAACTTTCATTTTTATTTCTGCTTTTTTAACAATGTAAATAAGAACCTCAAAATAAATAGAATGGAGAGGAATTTTAAAAAAGAAATAAACGCATTGTGTATGTTTAAAAGGCACCGTTTTTATTGATTTGTCAGTTCGGCGAGTTTGTTTTATTACAACAAATCATTTTTGCCGTTTTTTGTTTTGTTGATAGGCGAACTGGCGTATCCTCATTCGAATATAATAAAATATAGCGAAGGATAAGGCCGGATCCACACTACGCTGTTCAACCGGATCGTTTCAGGTAGTTGAGATTTCTAGAAACGTTGTGAACACATGTGCTGGCTGTCAGCAGTTTATTTTTCCATTGCTGTATTTCTATATCATGGAGCCTAGATACCAGGAGGTTCAGCGACAATGCAAAGGCGCTGAAAAAAGCGTCCCCGAAAATGTCCCGAAGTGATGGCGCTGGGGTGCAGCGGCACCTACATATATAGTAATATATTGGTCAACGAGGTGAAAGTGATCGGATGAGTTCCTAACCTCACGACAGACCGATCGTGACATCAAACGTTGAAATATCCGCCGATTCATAATTTCCTCATGACGGTTCGGAAAAAAACCGCAAAAGCGAGAAAAGATCTCAAACTGAAACTCAAAATGGCGGCGATACAGCCCATCTAGAAAAACGTGTTTTTTACATATAGCTTCACGGGAGAACGGTTTTCTCGTAAAATATAAGACCTGAAACAAAAACCAAAAAAATGATAATTTATATATTATTAGCTATGAGACTACTTAGAAATTTTCTTTCAAATTTTGCAAAAATAGCGCACTTTGAAGGAAATAAATCGATTTTTTGCCAAAAAAGCAGTAAATTGTTTATAAAAAGAAGTTTACATTTAATCAAAAAACGGCTACGTACTCCCATATAGAATATAATTGTGAAGCTGCTGTAAAAATTTCAAATCGATGCATGCAAAGGTGATCGAGTAATCCGTCTTCCGAGATCGAAAAAAGTGGTTTCGAGAAAAACGCTTTTAAAGTTGTACGAGCAATTCAGCGCGCGCTCCAAGGCGCTGCCGCCAAATCGATAATTGAACCTTTAAATTTAAAAAATTGCTACATGACCAATTGCATATTGTTTTTATGACACCAAAGTATTTTTAGGAAAGAAAACGTCTTTCCAAAATCCTAAAGTGGTGTTATCCCTTAACAGTAATGAGGGTTAGGTACATCATGTGTGATCGGCCTTAGATCGCACCCATGTTAAGCGTATATCTATATATTGGGTTGGTACAAAAATCTTGCAACACACAACACGAGTAAAAAAGAAAAAATATTATTTTAACAATAAACGATTATTCAGTAATGTAGGCTCCCTCCGCATCTACAACTCTTGCCCAACGCTCTGGTAGACTTTGCCCGCCCGCAGACCAGAATTCTTTTGATCGTGAATTAAGAAAGTCGTCCAATGTATTTTTGAGATCTGACAGATCATCAAATTTTTTATCCCGTAAATAGTTCTTTAGAGCTCGAAACAGGTGATAGTCAGTAGGTGCTAAGTCTGGTGAATACGGTGGGTGTGGTAGAACTTCCCATCCTAGCTGCGAAATAGTTTCTTGTGTCATCTTAGCGACGTGGGGTCGAGCATTGTCATGGAGAAGCCGAACGTCAAGACGTTTACGCCTTTTCTGTTTCATAATTTTAGCCACCTTTTGCAGTTGTGCAGAATAAATCTTTGCCTGTATTGTGGTGTTGGTTGGCAGAAATTCGTAATAGAGCATGCCCTTAGAATCCCACGAACAACAGAGTAAAACTTTCTTCATTTCACAGGGCTGTTTAGGGGTCGGTTCTGGTTTTTCCCCTTTCGATAGCCACTGACGCTTGCGCGTGTGATTAACATACAACACCCAGCTTTCATCCCCAGTGACTATTTCTTGAAGAAAATCCTTTCTTTGCGGACGATGCAGGAGTGAAAGACAGATGGACATGCGTGTTGCTTTGTTTGATTCGCTGAGTTTGTGCGGTATCTAAGACGAATCAACTTTCCTATATCCCATCTCTTGTAAATGTCAAAGGATAGTAGGATGACTGCAGTTGAGTTTGTTGGCTAGTTCTCGTGACGACATATTAGGCTTTGCCTTTGTAAGTGCTCGCAGTTCTTCATCGTCCACAAACGATTCCCTGCCGGACCTAGGTTTGTCTTCAAAAGATGTATCGCCAGAATGAAAACGCTGATACCATCGGGAGACCGTTGAATAATTAACTACATTAGCCTTGAACGCACTGCACATATTACGGGCTGCAGCTCTTACAGAATGCCCTTGCAAGAATTCGTAATATGCGATTGCTCGAAGTGCACGTTGATCCATCTTTGCTCATACTGACTCCGCGGAACATCTGACTCGCTTATATATCCTGCGGCATGGAAGGTTCTATACCATTCTTGCATTTCCTATTCTCGGATGTTCTCGAACTTCATTATTAGGAAAAATATTTTAATTGAAAAAAAAAGTGTTGCAAGATTTTTGTACCAACCCAATACATATAGGTGCCGGAGCCACGGTCTTACATACAGGTCTGGAAACGACCGTGGTGGGGGTAGGCACCGTTAACGAACCCATGTTTGTTTCCAATTTTCGCCACTACGTGGCATTACTATCGGCGTGTACGTGTGCGACAAGGGGACAGAACAGCTTCCGTCCGTCTCTCTCACTCTTCTCGATGATCCGAAATGCACATTACCTTTTTCGTGGGGGGCGAAGGGGGAATAGAGGTAGATGAGAAAGAATTGTGGAATAAGGACGGGGGATTGTGGAAGAGAATAGAAGTGGGGCTTGTAAAAAGGAGAAGATCCTGTATGGCTGGAAGAAGACCAATATAAAAATTTTAAAAATAAATAAAAATACTTACCTTTTTCGAGTGAAATGGATTTTTATTCGAATTTTATTCCGAGTTTCTTTCGATGACGAAAGTAAAAAAATACGCAACACATGGAATGTTGAATATACAAATACATTTATTGGTTCGTCAGTTTAGAAAGCCCTGAAACAACGGTCCACCTTCGCCAGCTTTATGAATATTTTTCAAACTACAAATGCTCGTTGACGCAAACAGAGGTTATCGAGAACGTTGTCATAAAAAAATGGAGTAATAAATGGCACGGGGCACGATCTTAGACAAGGCAAGGGGCGAAGGGAGAGATCACAGAAGGCCGTGAGTGGGAGGTACTCGCCGATAGTAGCGACAGCGGTGACGGCGAGCGGAATGAAAAGTGAAGCTCGTAACGGTGCTTCGCGACTCCATTGAAATCTGGCTTCGTTTCCAGACCTGTATGTAAGACCGTGGCCGGAGCACCCCAGCGCCATCATTTCTTGTTCTCGTTTTGGAGACGAGTTGAAAGGCCTCGCTGAACCTCCTGGTATCTAGGCTCTATGGTCTATATCTACAAGACTACTGCTACTTGCCTGCGCTTCCAATAGATAAATGAGGAACTACGTTTGTGCCTCACTTGCGATGACACTTTCCACCATGCAATAACGCCGGAGTTTCCAGACCTGTATGTAAGACCGTGGGCTAGCCCCTAGAATGTATCCCCGTCCATAATCCGGTGCGTTTCAAAACGTCGGATTATCGACCTACGTCGCACGAAGAGCGTACACTCAGAGCCATCTGTTGGAAGAAGAAACTAAGAAAGCGTTTCAGAACGCACGCTAGAGGAATATTAACATTTCAGTTGTCAGCACTGATTCCGTTTTTCCGCGTTTCGTTCTTGAACCGTGTTTTGTTCTTGAATCGTGTTTCGTGTGTTTCGATTCTCATATGGTCTCCAAATTAAATATGGGCAAGTATGCAAAAGACAAACGTAAGTATTGTAAGGAGTGGGAAACCACCAATTGGGGCAAAGGTTAGTTTGTTCACAAATTTGCCATACACACTCGAATTTTCTGTTTTATTATGCAACACTTTTTATCATGTATTACGCTATTGTTGTGTTGTGCAACTATAATAGGATGGCTGCAGCATATCGACATGGATAAGCATAAGAGCCCAAATGACCCGAACGAAACTCACTGCAAAATCTGTGACACATCATTGAGAAGTCACCTCGCAGACCTTCAGAGACATGCGAAATCAAAAAAGCATCAGGATCGCTCTGCAATACTCGATAAGACCCGATACACGTTTTTACTGAGCCATGGTAGGAACGCAATTTGATTATTCTTACAATCGATTTTTTTTCACACAGAGAAATATTTCGGAATAGTTCCGTCAAAAGTATAGTAATGATTTTAGACTCACGAAATATATTAAAAATTACTATACTGAGTGTGCCAAATATCGCCATACTCTTCTGCCCGTATAGATTGTATAAAACTTTTTAAAAATTTCAATTAATTGTAGAATGTGTATTTGTCCTAAACACACCTTCATGCGTAAAAAATTATGTGAATTGAAACTCGTACATTGCGTCCTCAAGATGTATGGATGTTCACACAAAGCTTTCCCATGAAAACACGTTTTCTTTTCATACATTGCTGCTGTGTTTTCGGTCTGCAATGCATTGTAGTAGTCTAGTGATGTAGTGTAAAATGCACTGTAGTAGTCTAGTGATACCCTACACATGTAAAATAAAAAATTAGTACAATATCTCGGAAATTGTTTATACTCTAAACAAATATTTTTTAACACTATAAAATGTTATGCTATTTAAATCCTTTGTTCTGTTTGTTATTGTCATGCTATATTGTGAGCTATGCTCAATTTTTTAATTCTCTCTTATTTTAATATTCGAAATTTGATTAAATTTGAACGAGTGGTCAAAATTTTTCCAAAACTGATTGACCCATTTTCCTTCTTATTTATTCGCCGTCAGAAAGCTCATTCTATCAGGAAGTCCAAGAAATTTAAAGCTTTCATATTTCGACTGTCTAATTTTTTTATTATTTGAAGGGTATCAGGCTCCAGTGTCTGACGAAAAGAAGATCATCGATATAAAACTGGCGCTGTACATCGTCATGCATTCATCCATTCGCTCGATTGATCACCTGGGTGACTTTCTGTCGACCTTAGGAAAAGGAAGCGATTTGGAGAGCTACGTTTGCATAGGACCAAGTGCTCGACCGTCATAAAAAACGTAATAGCACCAACGTTTCTAGACGATGTGGTCAGGGCTGTGGGAGATGAGGGCTTCTCAATTATCATTGATGAAAGCACTGATGTGTCGGTGACCAAGCATTTGTGCATGTGCATCAAATATTTTGACACGACCGAAAATCGACTCATCATCGATTTTCTCGGCATCCTGGAAGTAGAGCAAGCAACGGCCGTTGAGTTGTACACGAGCATCGTGGATTACTTCCAGCACATTAAGATGTCGTTGAAAAACCTCACGGCCATAGGCACTGACGGAGCGAGCAACTTATGCGGGCGAAATCACTCGGTGTACACGATGCTCAAAAAAGACGTGCTAACGTTACAGCTCATGAAATGTACCTGCCATTCCCTACATTTATGTGCGTCAAAAGCGAGCGAGGAGCTACCGAGTTTGTTAGATTTCCTGGCACGGGAAGTTTACAACTGGTTCAGCGTCAGTCCGTTGCGTAGGATTACGTACAAAAAGACGTTCGAAATGATTAATTCGGGTCACGATGCTCAGAAATTCCGTCAAATGATACAGCTCTCGCGGACGAGATGGCTTGCCTTTTACGATGTCGTCAAACGTCTTCTGGAACAATGGATGGAACTAAAAATACATTTCCGCATCGCGTGCGACGCCGAGAGATGCTACACTGCATGGACACTCCGCGATATGTTTGACGACGACAGTAATCGACTGTATTTGCTGTTTTTGAAGCCGATTTTGGCAGAGATACAGCACTTAAACATTTCGTTTTAAAGCGAAAAAGTCGACGTCGGCAGTCTCTACGAAGAAATGTATTCCGTCTTCGTATTGTTCGCTAAATGCGTTCTGAAGCCAGTTTTTTTGCGGGCTGAGAATAACGATTCCCTCGTCGAACAAGTTGTCAACGCCGTGAGCAACGAGTTAGCGTTCTTACCCATCGCTGAAGTCGATTTTGGAATCGAATTTTTGAAGGAAAGCGACCGTTCTCGAATCTCAGCAGAGAGCAAACTTCAAATAAAACAGAGATGCTTTAATTTTCTGAAAAAGCTTCTGTTTGAAACGACGCAGCGACTGCCATCGAATTTCGAGGTCTTCCGAAAACTTGAACTTTTCAGTTCGAGTAGCTGCATTTCCCACGTGCGCGTCAAATTTGAGGATCTGCCCCTTCAAGATTTTTTCGATCCCAAAGTCGACGTCTCAGTATATAAAAGCCAGTGGGAAAAGCTGAGTTTCGTTGACTGGAAAGAGCATTATCGCGGAGACATTCCCACGAATATTGTAATGTTCTGGTCAGACGTTTATAAATATACAGATGCTTGTGGCCGCTTTATGTTTCGCGAATTCGCGGAAGTGGTGTTAAAAATGTTAACAATACCCACAAGCAACGCCGCCGTTGAACGAGCTTTCTCGGCACTGACCTTAATTAAAATTCGAGTTCGAAACAAGCTCAAAACGTCAATGCTCCAGGCCCTCTTACGGATACGGATGCACTTTCAATGCCACGAAGAATGTTGTAAAACATTCAAACCATCATCGGGAATGCTCGAGCGTTTTAAATCGAGTTCCATGTATCCTTCAGCTGCTGGTACTGCAAATGGTGTGAAAAATGAGGGTGACGAAAACGAGGCAGACAGTTTGTCTGAAATGCTCGACATCATTGCAGATCTGGCATAAGAATGCTCGAGCAAAAGAAAGGCTACGTCAACAAATCGACGTAATTAAGTTGCTGATGTTTTTTTTTTCTTTTTCGCGAACCATTCTTTTACTAATAGGACAGAAGTATCTCTATTATTATTTATTGTAATACATTATTTATATTCATAGGTTCATTATTTTGTACTCTCTGTGATGAATTTCGTTTGTTAACTGTCGAATTAGAAGAAATGTGCAATTCGTGTAACACAGTGATAATTGAGACCAAAAAATAAAACAATAATAAAATCGTAATGATTACAAAAAAAAATTGTTTTCAAATTCAACGTGGCATTGAAGGAAGTGTCCATTTGAATAATATATTTTAACGTGAATTTGATCGTGAGGCTATTTTAAAAAGACCGCGAATACGTGTTTCCGTTGGAGTTTTTCAACGATTCAGACATTCCTGTAGTTGGCGCTTTTTGGCGGTTTGGGTGACCTCTGGTGGCGCTTCGAGGTTGGAAAAATCTGGCAACCCTGGTCTCCCTGGGGAAAATGGCTGCAAGCCACGTGAAGTTGGCCGCATTGTCACGACGGCTGAGCGGGGCTTTGTACATGAAACTCCTCAATTTCAGCAAAATGCTGATTATATCAATCTTACTCGATTGTTAGTCGTTTGTTAGTGTTTTTTAGACAAAATCCAGCGTATGTTAGACTTTATTTATTTAAAAATACGAAAGCAAATTTAATTTCAAAGTTAGCCGCAGGAAAATGCTTTTCTAATGATTTCGAACCTTTCTTCGGAACCAATCGTTTGTTAGTGATCGTGAATCGTTTCTTATCGTTTGTTAGAGCTTAATTTCGTCTTTATCGTTATAAAACTTTGCATTCCCATAGCACGCTGCAAGCCACGTGAAGTTGGCAGCATTGCCACGACCGCTGAGTAGGGATTTGTACATATAGCTCCTTAATTTCAGCAAACAACTAACAAACGATTGGTTACGAAGAAAAGTTCGAAATCATTAGAAAAGCATTTTCCTGCGGCTAACGTTAACATGAAATTTGTTTTTCGTATTATTAAATAAATAAAATCTAACAAACGCTGGATTTTGTCTATCAAACACTAACAAACGACTAACAATCGACTATGATTGAAATAATCAGCATTTTGCTGAAATTGAGGAGTTACATGTAAAAAGCCGTGTTCAGCCGTCGTGGCAATGCTGCCAACTTCACGGGGCTTGCAGCGCTCTATGGGAATGAAAAGTTTTTTAACGATAAAGTCAAAATTAAGCACTAGCAAACGATAAAAATCGACTAACTCGACGTCTAACAAACGACTAACAAACTATTGGTTATGAAGGAAAGTTCGAAATCATTAGAACAGCATTTTCCTGCGGCTAACTTTGACGGGAAATTTGTTTTTCGTATTATTAAATAAATAAAGTCTAACAAACGCTGGATTTTGTCTAACAGACACTAACAAACGACTATCAATCGAGTGGGATTTAAATAATCACCATTTTGCTGAAATTGAGGAGTTACATGTACAAAGCCCTGTTCAGCCGTCGTGGCAATGTGGCCAACTTCACGTGGCTTGCAGCGCGCTATGGGAGTGAAAAGTTTTTTGACGATAAAGTTAAAATTAAGCTCTAACAAACGATAAAAATCGACTAACAATGACTAACGAACGAATAACAATCGATTGGTGACGAAAAAAAGTTTGAAATCATCAGAAAAGATTTTCGTGCCGCTAACTTTGACATGAAATTTATTTTTCGTATTATTAAATAAATAACGTCTAACAAACGCTGGATTTTGTCTAACAAACACTAACAAACGACTAACAATCGAGTAGGATTGAAATAATTAGCATTTTGCTGAAATTGAGGAGCTTCATGTACAAAGCCCTGCTCAGCCGTCGCGGCAATGCAGCCAACTTCACGTGGCTTGCAGCCAACTTCACGTGGGTTGCAGAGTGCTATGGGAGTGAAAAGTTTTTTAACGATAACGTCAAAAATAAGCTCTAACAAATGATAAAAATCGACTAACAGTAACTAATAAACGACTAACAATTGATTGGTGACGAAAAAAAGTTCGAAATCATCGGAAAAGATTTTCTTGCGGCTAACTTTGAAATGAAATTTGTTTTCCGTATTATTAAATAAATTACGTCTAATGAACGCTGGATTTCGTCTAACAAACACTAACAATCGATTGGCATGGGAAAGAATTCGATATATTCATAGTCGCCGGCTCAGTTTATTGAGCTCTCCTGACGTCAACCACGGCTACGTGGCCCGTCGTCTTCTCTTCGCCCCTTTTCGATCATCCATCATGGCGGATTCGGGTGTTCCATGCGAAGATCGAACGTCTTTTTTCTAATGCTTACCATTTGATGACGCGGTCGAAAAAAAACGGCTCAGTAGAAATGTTCGGAGTAACCTGCTCAACCCGGGATTTCCTGCTGATACACCTATCCTGGATCACCCTATATATGTACTTTCCAGATTGATGAAAAACCGAAAAAAAAGTTTTTAAATTTTGCTTGGGCAAAGTCGACAAGCCACTGTGCTAATTTTTGCACTGGCAAATAACATGTATTACATGATAGACATGATAGTCGTGTTAATATTTGGCACCGAAAATGTAGTATATATTTCCGCCGGTAGACTGCGCGTAGCGTATCTGTGTGCCACACACAATCAAAGAATATATTCTTTGGATGTGTTCATGCACATTGATACATGCAGCGCTATAGGTGGCTGGGGGTGATAACTAAGCATTACCCTTAGAAATCGTGGCAGCGCATAAGGCCTGTCTTCTATGTAATATAAGTTCTTTGACAGTGGTTTCCCCCTTAACTGCCATTTCGTATGGAAATAAGCTGTCAACTGTCCGCGGTAAAATTGCGCGCGAGTTTTAAATGAAACACTTGAACATGCAGAAATGTTGTTATTTCTGGCAGTTATAAAATCATGACGTAACGCAAACCTTGGCTTCCTCCTCTTCTCACGTACGTGGGACCGTACCGCCTGGCCGGAGCCCCACCGTCCTCCCAAATCGCGTTACATAATTTGCGTTCGCCCCCTATGGGGATATACGATATCGGTGGCCGCCAGTTTGGACCACGTGGCCTTCATATTTCGACCAAAAGAAATACGTTTTCAAGAGTAACAAATGTCGATATTCGGCGCAGGCGCGCTATAGGAGTTATAGACGTTTCATTTTACGTTTCGCACAGATTTTAATCCATACACCCTCTTCATTCTATGCAAATGTTGTCGAAAATACGGAAAAATTGCAAATCTTACGGCATTTTGAAAATTTTGAAGTGACAGTTGAGCGTGGGGGTCCGGCCGGTGCAACCCCAGGCGGGGTTGAGAGCCCCATGCTCGAGTGGAGGCGCGTAGCCCACTAGTGACACTAGATGTAGTTTTTAAATAATTTTTAAAATTCAGCGATCTCAGAAACAACAACATACTGACTGACAAGAAAAACCACAGATTACTAATTTTCATTAAATCGACACTATTTTTCACCTAAAACACCATATCGAACACTAATTTCTATCAATGAAAACTTTTTCAAATTCTCGTTCAACATATTGGATCCGCGAATTGAATTTGAAAAATCTGATTTCATATTTTAATTCTCCGACCTCAAAAACTATAGAATACTAATTTTCATCAAATATGAAACTCGTTTTCAATTCGTCGTCCGACATATCGAATCCCCCATTTTGTATTTAAAAAATTTGATGTCATATTCGGATTCAGCGACCTCAAAAACCATGATTTAGCAAATAACAGGCAAATCGGTATAGTTAAAACATGTTTTCCGTAATGCTCACATATGTGCCATAATACAAAAATCGATTCCAAAAATTTGTACCGAACGGACAAACAGACAACAAGCGAAGCGAGTTAATAAAAACGTGGTAAATGGCACGACTTTTTTGCCTATATGTGTGGCCCACACAGTTAAGGGGTTAAAAGTACTACTCTAATGTCTACACGCACCAAAAAGCGAGGAAAACATGGTAGTGTTATATAAAATACATTTTGTCCGTTGCGAGTAAATCTGACCTAAAAATATATTTTGGCTACGGTTCTCAACCCCCTGCCCCCGATCGAGCTGAAATTTTGCCTTCCTGTTAATATTGTAAGGCAACCCCTGAAAGGATTTTTTGTGCAAAATTTCAGCTTGATCGGAGGCTGGCGGGGGGGGGGGGGGGGTTGGAACCTTACTCTACGGGTTTAATTAGTTGTGTTGAAGTGTATTTATGCCAAGTTTTAAACAAATCTGACCAAAAAATATGTTCTCCTATACAAACTTAAACACCCCCGTTTAACCCCTTTAAGAGTTGGATTTCGATTTTTACGACCCTTGAAAAAAGTTTTATTTTGTTTTAAATATGAGGGCTGCGTGGTCAAAATTAGGCGCCACAGATATCGTAATACCCCAGGTAGCAATTTCAAAATAGTTGTCTATTAGTTGTCCAAATGGGTACCAAATGTCCGCTTGGAAGGTACCTATAAGTTATCATGTGTCCAACAGTTATCTTTTTGGATGGTTGGTGACTTTAAGATAACTTCCGGGCGGACATTTGGCACCCTCTTAGCCAACTTTTGGACAACTTTTTGAAAATTGCTACCTGGGACCCCAGGCAGCATTAATGTCCAATTGACGTCGATAAGTTACTGTTGTCAGGTTACCTTTAAGACATGACCGTAAGATAACTATTCGACATCTTTCAAATGACATCTCGTATAATGCTGCCGTAAAGTTATATTTTTTATGATATCTTTCGGCGATGAAAACGGATGTCTAAAAGGTATCCCAAAATATTATCCAATTGATGACTTTTTTAAGTTATCAAAAAGTTATCTGTTTACTGTTATCTATTGTATCTAGTTCAACGTTATCCAAAGGATATCATAAAGACGAATTACATAAGACGTCTTTTTCAGGACATCTTTCAGATATCGGTAATATGCTGTCTTTTAAGATATTTGGTATTGGCGGGAAATAGTAAAAAGTCATTCAAATGTTGTCCTAACGATCACATTCAACGGATCACTTATATAATAGTGCGAATTTAGCGTGTCATATTTCATTTCGCCGGCAAAAAATGTGTGTAACAACAAGTAGTTGAAAAAATAAAAGTGTTGAAAGACAAATACGTGGGTGCCTTTTATCCTACTATTCTTTTCGCCTCTGCGAGTACATACATCTTTCTAATGTACTATCTTTTCATTCTAAAAGCGTATGTCTGCTTTTGAGGTTATCCACGGGATCGCTTGGAGCATGGCAACCACCAAAACACGTGACTGCAACGGAAGTGACGTCTCATGACGACTGTACCGTTTTTATAATATTAAATTACATTTCATTTATAATGAATTAATCGATGTTTTATTTATAATGACCGAGCCCACTTCGAAACTGACATAACAAGATCGTATCAATTTCTTCATAATAAAAATCAACTTATTAACCGTCTAGATTATTGAGCCGTATTAAATATTCTAGACTATTAATAGGTTAATTTTTATAAAGGAATGGATAGGATATCGTTATACATATATATCGCGAATAAATAGATATCTTTTCCATAGTACTCTTCGATACCGTTTAGATGTCGTTTTGTTAACCTCAATCTTGGCATTTTTGTGCCTTTAAGAAGATATCTTTAAGATATATCGATTTGATGACTGCGCTAACGTACCGACAACCAAAAAGAGTTAAACTTTCGTCGACACTTTGATAACCATTAAAAGTTGCCGTATAGTTAAATACCGGACACAAATAAGTTATTTGCCAAGCGGACATAAGTGATGCGTTTTGTAATACAAAACGGCGTCTTTTGGACACCAAAAAAGTTAACCGTATCCGTTTCGCGATCTCTTTCGGATGTCACATAGATAATATTTTGCTACCTGGGACAGCATCTAACAATTTCCCAACGATTGCCTATCATTTGAAAAGAAGAAAAAAACGCTAAATCGTCAAAGTGTCTGTATAGGTTTATAGAGCTGAGATGTCCCTATTCTTTTCTTCTGATGCGACCGATACTGGTTGAATGCAAATAATAACATATTCGTATAAAGTATCGCTAATTTATGCATTAGTTATTTCAGTCGGAGCATATATTACAGAAACATTCAATGGATATGGCCACGAGTCCTCTTGAATAGCAGATTTGAATATTCGCGCGTTATCTAATAAAAATCCGTGGCAGTGGCCAGACTGGCGAGATACCTATCCGCTGCAAAGTGGAAGAGTGAATATCGAGCACGGTCTTACATACAGGTCTTGAAACTCGCTCAAAATTTCAGTGGTGGGGGTTGGCACGGTCTTACATACAGGTCTTCTTGAAACTCTGGTGGTGGGGGTATGTCCTCGGATTTAAGCACCGGCCATTTCACCTAGTGACCACCAGTGTCGCTGCGATAGAGTGATGCAGGCTGTGCGAGAGAGATGGAAATCGATTGTTGACTCATAGGAACCTAACCTAGCTGTACAATTAGCTGGTGTAGGCAAATTATGATATTCAATGTCAACAATGCATGATGGACCTAAATACAATTAAAAGTAACTTTATCGTAAACCTGAAAAAAACCAAAAGACTATAGTTATCCAAGTGCAATGAATATGAATGTCTTTTATATAGGTGTCAATGTGAGCTCGTGTTGGTCGAGGGGTTCGGTGCAAGCTTCGTAATGTTGCTTTCAGGGGTTTGATTCCTGTGCGCTCGATTTTTTAAAAACATGTTTTAGCTTTTATAAACAAAATAGGCTTTACGCATTGTTTTAATTGGCCGGAAAATAAGTGGCAACTATTCCAGACCGAAACATTTGCAGGGTGTATTTATTGAAAATGAATCAAATACTTAAGAAATAGTGCTTTTCTTGCAATTCTTTATTTCGTCTTCGAAAAATTTTAATGCATTTCCCAAGAAACATTTTCAATAATCTCTACTTTGCAGTTTCCGAAACGGTTTGGGTTGGTAAATTTAAAAAAACACCTTTTTCCGACCTTAAAGCGAAGGATCTCGAGTAGGGTAAATGAAAATAATTCACTAACTTTGTTTTATGTTTTCCAGCCTGGAAAGTATTTATTGTAATGATCCCAATAATTTTTCATTTTTTTCCAGGTTCCCGGCTCCAACGTCCGTTTCGCCCATTTTCGATGAATATATTTCGGTTCGAAATGATTTTCGCACACAACTTGTCTCGGCTTTAATTTTCCAACTTCCAGTATCACGGCCTCCCATTTTTTTAATTGCGTCAAGTCTCTCGACATCCGAAACACTGAGCGTTTCGATTTTTCACTCCGAGAGCCTGTTTCACACGTTGGCACAATACACCACTTAGTCATTTTTTAATATCACCGTTTTTACAAGTTTACAAGTAGAGCACGTCGCGTGTGCTCGCGTGAATCAGCGGTTATGTTTGGGTTTTGTTTACTTTTGAAATCTATTTCCGTTTCTCTCGCACAGCCTGCATCACTCTATAGCAGCGATCCTCGTGGTCACGAGTTGAAACAGACGGTGCTTCAATAAGAGGCCATCCCCCACCACTTAAATTCTGAGCGAGTTTCAAGATCTCTTATTGAAGCACCGACTGTTTCAACTCGTGACCACGAGGATCGCTGCTATAGAATGATGCAGGCTGTGTGAGAGAGACGGAAATAGATTTCAAACGTAAACAAAACTCAAACATAACCGCTGATTCACGCGAGCACACGCGACGTGCTCTACTTGTAAACTTGTAAAAACGGTGATATTAAAAAATGACTAAGTGGTGTATTGTGCCAACGTGTAAAACAGGCTCTCGGAGTGAAAAATCGAAACGCTCAGTGTTTCGGGTGCCGAGAGACTTGACGCAATTAAAAAAATGGGAGGCCGCGATACTGGGAGTTGGGAAATTAAAGCCGAGACACGTTGTGTGCGAAAATCATTTCGAACCGAAATATATTCATCGAAAATGGGCGAAACAGGCGTTGGAGCCGGGAACCAGGAAAAAAATGAAAAATTATTGGGATCATTACAATAAATACTTCCCCGGCTGGAAAACATAAAACAAAGTTAGTGAATTATTTTCATTTACCCTACTCGATATCCTTCGCTTAAAGGTCGGAAAAAGGTGTTTTTTAAAATTTACCAACGCAAACCGTTTCGGAAACTGCAAAGTAGAGATTATTGAAAATGTTTCTTGGGAAATGCATTAAAATTTTTCGAAGACGAAATAAAGAATTGCAAGAAAAGCACTATTTCTTAAGTATTTGATTCATTTTCAATAAATACACCCTGCAAATGTTTCGGTCTGGAATAGTTGCCACTTATTTTCCGGCCAATTAAAACAACGCGTAAAGCCTATTTTTTTTTATAAAAGCTAAAACATGTTTTTAAAAAACCGAGCACACAGGGATCGAACCCCTGAAGGCAGCATTACGAAGCTTGCACCGAACCTCTCGACCAACACGAGCTCAGATTGACACCTATATAAAAGACATTCATATTCATTGCATTTGGATAACTATATTCTTTTGGTTTTTTTCAGGCTTACGATAAAGTTACTTTTAATTGTATTTAGGTCCATCATGCATTTTTGACATTGAATATCATAATTTGCCTACACTAGCCAATTGTACAGCTAGGTTAGGTTCCTATGAGCCAACAATCGATTTCCATCTCTCTCGCACAGCCTGCATCACTCCATCGCAGCGACACTCGTGGTCACTAGGCGAAACGGCCGGTGCTTCAATCCGAGGACATACCCCCACCACCAGAGTTTCAAGACCTGTATGTAAGCCGTGACATCGAGCACAGTCGAGCTTATTTAATAAAGCACAGAGTAGCGGTGGACCGTTTTGCAATACCGTAATAGTAATTATTTTCCTAATTGGTTTCATTTTGAATCCAATTTGACAAACCATGTCGATATTCGTCGCCCGAAATTTTCCTCGCGTAAAGCAGGCCTTTCTCCATTCCGGTAAGTATCTTTTATCACAACTAAATTCTACGAAATCTCACGAAAAATAAGAAAGTATCTGAGTGCCTAAGTCTAAATTCAGTGACGTATGTACGATATCGCTCGGTGCAAAGTTCGATTCATCCATTCCTATAAATTTCGATTTCAATTCAGTTTCAAATGTATTATTCACTATTGCAACGGCAAGGACAGATTTCACAAAATAGGCAGAATTCTCTGGTAAGTCTCTTGTGAAAAGAACTACGATTATAAATATGAATTATTCCGGGACAATAAATATAGCCCCAACTGTGAATATTCGTTTGTTTTTCCTTCAACTTTCTTTAGTACAGCATATTTTGTACAGGAACCTTGAACTCTGCAGCCACACTGACGTTGTCTAACAATTATGTCACAAAAAGTAGTCCTCCGGCAAGTAACAATATCGTCTTTGTCGATGGAGTTCGTACTCCATTTCTGCAGTCAGGAACGCAGTACAGCAAGCTGATGGCTCACGATCTTACTCAGCATGCACTTCTGTAAGAATTTTTCACACTTACGAGATTGCTATCAATAAAGTAGCAAAAGATGGGTTTATACGGTTCGTCAGTGTTTTGTCTTTTATCAACTTTTTGATGTATGCGCTTGTCATGCTCACTGTTAATACTAATATTTTTTGTGCAAGGTTAGTCTAAATAATTGAGGCAAAGTAAAAGCACCTTAAAAAAATGGCTCCATGGCATACTGATGCAAGAAACATATGTAAAAACTGGTTACAACTTCCATCCACAACAAACAACATTTTTTTAAAAGAATAGACATTTTTTTTAAATTTAAAAGACGATCATTTATCTTCCTGTTTGCTGCAAATGTAATACGTTTAAGACAATAATTGGCCACAGGAACTTGATAACACAGCTCAGCAGCCAATTTAGTGCCACAAAACAATATACTTTTTATAAATCTTATCTCTATATTGATCCTATTCCCATACATAATGTTGATATTTTACGTGATAACACGGAAATATTCAATTGTTTAATAAAATATAATTTTATTGAAAAATTTTCCTTAATATTTTTACATTGAGTAAGGTTGGTTTTCGTGATTTCCTTGAGTTAGACTTGCCGAGGTAGTCACGCATCAAACTCCAAATGGAATCAGTCATCATGTATTCGTGTCCTATCTTCCCTGACACCTATCTTCCATAATTTTTGTCTTGGGAGAAGCATTCTCCTTACTCTTTACTTAAAGAGCAAAGATTTTCTGTGAATTTACCTTGATCCTTTATTTCTATCCCAAAATTGGAAAAGACAAGAAGCACGTTTTGCGAAAACTGCAATCGTTTTTCTAAATTTTTTATTAACATAGTCTTTGCATATATATCTCCGAACATGCTCATCTTTGCTTTGCTGCCACTGACATATCACTGAATTAATTTATATTAGCAAATAATTCAAAAAAACAACGAAAAAATGTCTAAAACAGACTGATAACGACAGTCACTATGGAGTTATACTTCATTTGAAAGCTCTGTGTAGAAATTTGAAATATGGATTTGTATAGGTCTCACCAGTAGTCACTTGACGAAAAATCATACGAATTTTGCTGGCACCAAGAAATTTGTTTTCTTCACTTGTGTGATTTGACATATTTGACATTGCCTTCACACAGTTTAAAACTCTTTCTTGCTCTACTTTCAGTCTCACTATTGCTATCTTGCTTGCATCGTGAGATATTTCGACTTGTGACATGACACTTGCCCAGTTGATAGCAAAATCTGTGATAAACTATTTTTGAAGATTCCTTGATTATGGCAAAAGGGTTTAGTTTTATAGCCTGGGCTTTTGGATTGTACAGACCCAAAAACTATTCTTGTTTGCAAAAAATCCGGTATTTTGGAAACTAACTGCATCAAGGGTTGAAGCAGCAGTAAAACATAAAAGGAAGTTTCGTATCTCATTTGCATAATGTGAAATAAAAATCTTCATGTTACTTTTATTCTGCTATCTATTTCGCATCAGCTCAATTGACACTTGTACCATCATTTTTGCAGAAGTTTGAGGAAAAAGTTAAATATACCAAAGGAAGTGGTAGACTACATTGTTTATGGCACAGTAATGCAAGAAGTGAGAACATCTAATATAGCCAGAGAGGCTGCCCTGTCGGCTGGGTACAGTGAGCATACACCAGCTCACACAGTCACAATGGCATGCATAAGCAGCAATGTGGCAATGACAACGGGTATCGGTCTGATAGCATCCGGGGTCTATGACACAATTGTAGTTGGAGGTGTGGAATTTATGTCTGATATACCCATAAGACACAGCAGGAACATGCGGTCTCTGATGTTGAGGGCCAATAAGGCCAAATCTTTGCAACAAAAGATGGCTTTGTTTGCGAGTATCAGACCATCCCACTTTATTCCCGATGTAAGTAAATTGATTAATGAACTTTTATACAATATATTTTCCATATTGTTTCATTCCCAGCATTTTTCGTAATTTCAATTCCACTGTATAAAGTATGAGTGAACACGTTGATGAATTTAAATAGTTTACTCGCACAAATGTGTATTAACATCGAGTTGAAGCAAATGGTTGCTTCATTTTTCGTTAAGTTACAATTGGCTTTCGTCTTTTGAAGATATATTGGAGTATTAGATGAATTTACAGAGACTTTCCGAAGAAAAGGGCAGCACTTATAAAATCCGGCAATAGGAAAAGAGATAGGGAGATATGGAAAAACGGGCTGGATCAATCGGGACTTTTTTTTTAGCTACCAGCGGTCGCAGAATTTTCAACCGGTGAGACAATGGGTCACAACAGTGACCGTTTGGCCGCTGCTTTTCGAGTATCGCGAGTCGAACAGGACGAATATGCCCTTCGATCTCACACATTGGCTGCCCGAGCTCAGAGTCAAGGCTATTTATCCGACGTTGTTCCTTTCAAAGGTGCTTTGTCAGTTACGGCTGCATTTATTTATTTATATATATATATATGTGTGTGTGTGTGTGAACACGCACACACAAACACACACGCGCGCGCGCGCGCACACATTTTTAATGCCTTTTTTTATAACGTTTTGTCCCCCTCTAAAGTGCCAGGGGTGAACGAGCTAGTAGAGAAGGACAACGGTGTGAGAGTTTCCACAATCGAACAGCTTGGCAAATTAAAACCGGCCTTCGTTAAGCCCTACGGGACCGTAACAGCGGCAAATGCGTCCTTTTTGACCGATGGTGCCTCGGCGGCTCTCATAACAACTGAAGAAAAAGCCAAACAGCTCGGTCTCAAGCCCAAAGCGTACTTGAGAAAATTCACCTATGTCTCTCAGGATCCCGTCGATCAATTGCTCCTCGGACCGGCTTACGCCATCCCCAAGGTACAATACAACCGATCTCCATCGAGTCTATAGAAAAAGAAATTTACAGGCAGTGTTGAAGTCCACAACATGTGAATAGTCGATTCGCAGCGGGAACGCTGTCATAGATTGGATGAGAAAATTCAAGATGAAAGTAAAAAATATGCGCCTTGAATCATTTTGAAATAACTTGATACCCTTTCTCATATTTTATACGCAAAAATTAATAAATCTTCTAAGAGAGAATGTATTTATCCATTTCTTTCATAATATCCAAAAAGAATGGTAAAATATCATATTCTGCAAGCTTGCAGTTTTTATAATGACGTAAACGTTTTAAACAAACAGCTTTTTGCCCATAATGGAAACAAGAAAAGCCGTAAACTGTGGATTTCAAAATTCACGAGGTCGAAAATCACGTTGAAGAAATATTTTCAAAATAATAGCGAATAAAAATGTAATGCCTATCCCCGCGTTTATTAAAAGAGAAACGTCTGGTACGTACAATTTCAGATTCTTGAAAAATCGAATCTGAGTATGAAGGACATCGGTGTTTGGGAGATTCACGAAGCGTTCGCTGCTCAAATATTGGCGAACTTGAAGGCGCTAGATTCTGAATGGTTCGCAAAAGAACATTTAAAGAGAAGCACTGGCAAAGTTGGCACACCGGACCTCAATAAGTGGAATGCGTGGGGAGGATCGTTGTCCCTTGGACATCCGTTTGCTGCTACGGGAGTTCGATTGGCGACGCACACGGCAAATCGTTTGATTCGAGAGGATCAACAGTTTGGTCTTATTGCTGCCTGTGCTGCAGGGGGCCAGGTAATTCAATTTTGCTTTTCCGTGCCCAACGTTTTGTGTTGCGTGGATTTTTAGCCAGATGTCCATACCATTATTAATATAACAAATCCGAAACAGTCTGCATGAATCCCTTTGAAGTAAAAAACATGTCGCCGTATTGTTGTAAAAGGGAAAAAATCTTTTAAATCTTGAATAACTCGCTCTTTAAGCAATGGATAGTTCGAGTTTAGATTTGATCAACAGAAATGAGTTTGTTTCATGAGAAAGTTTGTTATCTCTGTAAAACCTTATATTTTCCTCTGCTGATTGATATGACACATTCTCCCATTCTACAAAGATAAATATCATTATTTACATTCTTCAGGGTGTCGGTATGATCATGGAGAGGTATCCAGACGCCAAAATCTGAACACTATGGATTTCGTATTTTTATAACAGTCATATTCGTTGGAAAAGCTCAAAATATTATGATCAATCAACTTTTACAAGATGAGGGATCAACGTTACAACTTCACAACAAAAAGTCTACAAAAACGAGGATTAAATTAAGTTATATTTTTTTGTAAAATGTATCGCTTAACGAGTAATGTTTATAATAGATAGCCATCAGACAATAACAGATCCGTAAAAGTCTCGATGAGTGAATTGTTATTGAATACGTCGCATTTATTAATAAAGCTTGTATGTATACAAACCAAGATTACCTAGTCAACCAAGGTGTGAACATTGAATAACGACGGCAATGAGTTTGCGTTGAGATGTTGCCGTACCGCTCTGTCAAGAATAACTTTTATATCCCGACAACCGGATAATACTCGAGTTTTCATGGGTTCGAGACGAGATAGGTGTAAACGTTGCCCCGATCCTTGTGCAACGACTATCAGGCCGGACTGTTTCGACGCCTCGTTACTCGTTTCCGGAAGTGCTACTATCGACAGTGTGACACCAGGGCCGTATTCCTCTATAAAATTTGCGTCGAGTATACCGATTCCTCTAAAATCTTCTTCATTCGCTGCGGACGAATCGATCAACGTAATTGTGCATCCAATCGCGTAATCCTATAATTCGTCCAATGGAATTTATTATTTTCTAGCAGATTATGTTAAATAGGGAGCATGGCATGGAATATCTAGGAACCGATAATAGCAGGAATCTATCGTATGAGCAAAAAACATTAAAATACGACGTCATATAGATGTAGAGAACAACAAAAACGTTCCCATGATAACCAGATGAGTTTCTCGTAGGAAGTTACATTGCCAGTGGTTTTAGTGTTCAAGGAAAAATAAAAACAATCTATCAAAAGAATAGCTTGAGGAAAAAAGGGCGTTACGCATACAGACCGGTATGTGGTGTACCAGGTGTAGCCCGTATTTCATTTGAGATGATAGATTGTCCCTGATTTTCTAGCTATTTTGGCATAGGTTTTCCACGGTTTCCCTATGTCCACAGCAGAAATATCATAGCAGAAGCGATACAGAGGAGGAAGTTTGGCTGTGGCATGCTACAAGCTCGGTGAAATGGAAGAGGAACAGGGGATCGAATGCAATGGAATAATGAAGTTGTATACGTATATATAACGTGTGGAACGAAGAAAGTAGTTGTATGTACCTTAATAGGTATCCCAGCATCTATGAGGGCGAGCGTTGCCGCATTAACCGAAGTACAATAATCGCTTCCATCGACTTGCAGCACTTCGATGAAAATGTCTATCTGAGACCTTGGGAATTGTTCTAAATTGAGTATAGACTCCATTGCATGTCGCAACTGAGTACATCGTTCCTGGGTCTTTCTATCACCTCTAGGCCTGTTCTTTCTTTCGCCAGCAGTATAGCTGAACACTGCCATACTATACTGACAATTGATTATTCCCTTTGTACTTTTGCTGGCCGTGCTCTTGGCTGCTGCTCCCCTGGGCTTTAATACAAAAATGATAACAAATTTTGAGAAATTAAGTTGAAGTAGTGGCAATTGGAATTTTGTAATTAACGTGATGCAAAACACATTCTCCGTGTGGCTCTCTGATTCCACTTTCAATGCCAGTATGCAGAGGTCTCTTGCATTCTATCCATTCCACACCATCTTGAAATTCCTCTTTCTTTCTCTTTTCGCATCATAGTATTACTTATAATGGATTCTTATAAATTGTAACAAGCGTTTCAACGGCATTCAGTTGATTCGTGAAAGTGCCCTTTTGATGGAATCGAACGAGCTTACCAACTAGTAATAGCAAACGAGGTGGAGCTTCAAGGATATAGGAAATTGAAGGCAAAGCAGAAGCCGTACCATGTGACGTACAAGTGCGAGAGAGATAGCCAATATTTTTGCACAGAGACTTCTCAGAGATAAATACTATTCAGGGCAAAATAAAATTGTCAAGTTCTGCGTCAGTGAATTTTACAGGCCCTGAAGTTGTTTTTCGTGGAAAACTTCACCATCCATGAGAAAGCTGTCTGAAAATTTGTGAGGTTTTTTTCAATATTCTACGTACTAAGATTAAAATTAATAAAATTCAAATACCTGATGGGGCCCGAAGACCGTCGCCAGGATTTTTGTATTTCCATGTTCGAGATATGCACTGCCATCTGCTTGCTTGAAGACTCCTAATTTAACACGAATCTGCCGGAGCTCGTGCGATCGCCTTCCATCGATACGCAAACCACCCTGATCGTCGAATTGGTCTTGCTCCATTCTTATAATGTATTTCAGCGTAGATGTTACAAGCAATATACAATAACTTATGAGAATTAATAACGTTGCGATCTTCAAATTATACGCTCGAGAAATTGATTCGTAAAATGAGGTTATGTTTGTTTACTAAAATATCGTCAGACAACATAGCAAGGAGACTAGAGAGAAGGAGTGGACACACAGTGCTGACGAAACGTCCGCAAAAACGCAGCAAACAAGGAGGCGCTGCGATCGTCTATGTCCTATCGGATAGCTCCGCCACTAGCCTCGTACTCTTGGCGTGCTCTCGGTTGCTGTTGACAGCACATTCGCGATGGGGGACCTAACTGTTGCGTCTACCTCTCCTATTTCGCTGTCTTCCTTATCGTTGCAAACTCATAATAGCAACCATGGAGCCTAGATACCAGGAGGTTCAGCGGCAATGCAAAGGCGCTGAAAAAAGCGTCCCCGAAAATGTCCCGAAGTGATGGCGCTGGGGTGCAGCGCGACCGACATATATAGTAATATATTGGTCAACGAGGTGAAAGTGATCGGATGAGTTTCTAACCTCACGACAGACCGATCGTGACATCAAACGTCGAAATATCCGCCGATTCATAATTTCCTCATGACGGTTCGGAAAAAAAAAACGCAAAAGCGAGAAACGATCTCAAACTCAAAATGGCGGCGATACAGCCCATCTAGAAAAACGTGTTTTTTTTACATATAGCTTCACGGGAGAACGGTTTTCTCGTAAAATATAAGACCTGAAATAAAAACCAACAAAAAAGATAATTTATATATTTCTAGCTATGAGACTACCTAGAAATTTGCTTTCAGATTTGCAAAAACAGCGCATTTTGAAGGAAATAAATCGATTTTTTGCCAAAAAAGCAGTAAATTGTTTATAAAAAGAAGTTTACATTTAATAAAAAAAAAACGGGTACGTACTCCCATAAAGAATATAATTGTGAAGCTGCCATCAAAATTTCAACCTCGAAATCGATGCATGCAAAGGTGGTCGAGTAATCCGTCTTCCGAGATCGAAAAAAGTGGTTTCGAGAAAAACGCGTTTAAAGTTGTACGAGCAACTCAGCGCGCGGTCCAAGGCGCTGCGGCCAAATCGATAATTGAACCTTTAAATAAAAAAATTTGCTACAGGACCAATTGCATATTGTTTTTATGACACCAAAGTATTTTTAGGAAAGAAAACGTCTTTCCAAAGTCCTAGAGTGGTGTTATCCCTTAACACTAATGAGGGTTAGGTACATCATCTGTGATCTGTCTTAGATCACACCTATGTTTAGCGTATATCTATATACATATAGGTTGCGGAGCACCCCAGCGCCATCCTTTCTCGTTCTCGTTTTGGGGACGAGTTGAAAGGCCTCGCTGAACCTCCTGGTATCTAGGCTCCATGATAGCAACTAATAATTAATAATATTAAGCGGTGAACCAACAATGTAGGTACACGTATGAGCCAAAAGTTTCGGTCGAAGCGTATAGTAACATCCAATGCCTATACGACGCCGTTGGTTGTAAATTGTTGACAGAGCTTGTACATGTAAGACCGTGGCTTGTACCCTCTATATGTCCCACACATTCGCACCTCATGCATAGATAGGTCTCATAATCGTATAGAGAGCGGCGCTGAGCTTCCTACGATCCGTCTTTCGCGAAATGTTTTATATACATTTTTAAAAAGCGTGAAAATGTCAACCCAAATGCGATACAAAGGAAAGTTTACAAAAAAAAGGGCGCTTGCTAAAAGACTGAAAGCTGTGGCAGCCATGTGTCAAGCACATGCGGCTAAACGCGATGAGAATAACCATATCCTCGACAATCAGCAACAAAAATTCGCTGTCGAAGGACGTCGGATCGTGGATTTCCAACATCTCGCCGACAGTTTAAATTGCATTCGCTGTAACAAAGGCAAATACATGCATAAATTGAACAAATGAAATTTGTTTGCAGAATAAATGTATTTCACAACCGTCGCAGAATTACTAGAACTCGGGAAAAAACACGCTTCGAGTTCCCAGACTACGCGCCGATCAGCTTGCTGCAGGGTACACTGTTGCTATTCCATTACAAATGGTTGGGCCCGAGTTCGGTGTGGGGAATCGGCATGATGTGATTAAAAATGAGCCTCAACGCAGATCACGCAGCACATCGAAATCAAATTCTTTTATTATTTGTGCGCATGCGTTAAGTTTGGACTATTATAATTATTTGAGACGTTATCGTCAGCACAGCTCCTAGTGGCACAATCTGGAACTATTGAAGGCCGGACTTTTTAAGACGCTGGAACTACGTATTGGCCTATGCTGTGTCCACTCCTTCTCTCTAGTCTCGCTGGACTAGAGCATGGTGGCTTGAGTGGGAGGAGGCCGATCTGTGCATTTCATCAAAGTGGCTACGAAAATGTGGTCCAACAGAGATGGCGCCACTATCTCTAGGACCTCGAGAAGTAAGCTGAGTATCGATGTTGTGTAAGAGGGATGGAAGAGGATCGAATACGCATCCCAGCAAGCTGTGCAGCGAGATCGCGCGCACAAGTTAGCCCCTCACTAGTCTCTTGCGCGCCCATCACAATCGTGGTAGCGCGTATTCGTGAGAGAGCGACGCTCGGACATCTTCGGAAAGAGCCAAGCGCGCCGAAGTTTCCCGACCGCGCCTTCGGCAGCTACACCAATTCATGGACGCTAAGCTCGTTCATGTGCGGCCAAGCCGAAACGAATGTTTCGAGGGAAAAAGCAATCTGAGCACGACTCGCGCGTGACGTCGCCCGACGGAACGCGCGAGGCTTTTAGATGATTTCAATGTTTATTTAGCTCTTGATTCTCTGCGTTATCAATGTATACAAAACAATGTATCGCGCACACTGATCGCTTATTTTTTTAGTTTATACGTTAATTTAAATATAATTATGAATCCAAATTACAACTTATTTACTTCAAAAAAATTGTTTACGCTTTACTCACACCCGTCCTCATGCCAAATAAATTATAATTAATAAAAGTAAGCGGAAATATATTTATATTCGTATTATTATATTAATTCTCATACTTTCATCAAGCGATAAAGCATTATCCCCAAAAACAAGCCAATCAACCATCCGGCCGCGAATCGTCAGTACCAGAAAGTGCATATTCTACAAGCGATGGACTGGTCCCGTTGGTAGCGTGCGTGGCTTCGGTCCGCTGGGGCGCAGGATCGTTCCCCGCGCTCAGTGCTTTTTTAAAAATTATTATTACTATTAATTCTTGTTTGATTAGTTATTTTTATTAGCTATCTTTTAGTGTCGAAAAATTTGTCGCGCACTCCGACCGCTTATTTGATTAGTTTGTACGTTGATTTAGATGTAATAATAAGTCTAAATTACAACTTATTTATCTTTTAAAAAACTCTTTGCCCTTTACTCACACCCGTCCCTATGCCAAATAAATTGTAATTCATAAAAGTAAGCGGAAATATATTTATAGTCGTATTATAAATACGACTATAATTATATTCATTCTCGTAAGTTACGATTCGCGGCCCGATCGATGATTGGCTTGTTTTAGGGGATAATGCTTTATCGCTTGATGATAGTATATGAGAATGAATATAATAATGCGAATATAAATATATTTCAGCTTACTTTTATGAATTACAATTTATTTGGCATAGGGACGGGTGTGAGTAAAACGCAAACAATTTTTTAGAAGATAAATAAGTTGTAATTTAGATTTATTATAATATTAAAATTAACGTACAAACTAATAAAATAAGCGGTCGGAGTGCGTGATAAATTTTTCGACACTAAAAGGTAACTAATTAAAATAATAATGATAACTAATAAAAATAACTAGCCAAATAAGAATTAATGGTAATAATAATTTTAAAAAAACTCTGAGCGCGGAGAACGATCCCGCGCCCGTGCGGAACGAAGCCAGGAACGCTACCAACGGGACCATCTCATCGCTTGTAGAATATGCACTTTCTGGTATTGACGATTCGCGGCCGGATGAATGATCGGCTTGTTTTCGGGGATAATGCTTTGTCGCTTGATGAAAGTATGAGAATTAATATAATAATACGAATATAAATATATTTCCGCTTACTTTTATGAATTATAATTTATTTGCCATAAGGACGGGTGTGAGTAAAGCGTAAACAATTTTTAGAAGATAAATAAGTTGTAATTTGGATTTATTATTATATTTAAATTAATGTATAAACTAAAAAAATAAGCGATCAGGGTGCGCGATACATTTTTTTGTATACATTGATAACGCAGAGAATCAAGAGCATCAATAAGATCAGAGAATCCAGAGCACTAATAACGCAGAGAATCAAGAGAATTAATAAGCATTGAAATCATCTAAAAGCCTCGCGCGTTCCGTCGGATGACGTCACGCGCGAGTCGTGCTCATATTGCTTTTTCCCTCGAAGCCAAGAAGACTAGAGGTAAGGAGTACAAACGCAGTGTTGAAAAAACGTCCATGGAAATCCAGATGAGAAGGGCGGCGCTGCTCTCCACCGAACCGAATTGAAATCAGGAACGAACCAGTGCCGTACGATATGCAGAAAGCACCCTTTGCTACTTCATATGCAGCGATAATTCGATCAAATTAATTGTAAAAACAGTGCCGTACGATATGCAAAAAGCACCCTTTGCTTCTTCATATGGAACGGTAATTTGATCAAATTAATTGTGAAACCAGTTGGTGCAGGAAATTTCTATATATTAGGTAGATATAAGTCTTATATAGATAATATAGATTGTTTTGGAGAATAATAACGAAATGCGGAAATGTAGTTAATGTTTCTTTTCATTGCAGAAGCAGTAACAAACAAAATTTATTTATAGACCCAAGAAAATTCATGAGAATTTTGAATCCCGACAAAACTTTTACAAATGACCAGACATCATGATACTCTGTACAGATAAAGAATAATAATGAAATACAGAAATTAAGTCAATGGTTTTTTTCGCTGAGGAAGCAGTAACATACAAAATTCATTTATAGACATAAGAAAATTCATAAGAATTTTGAATCGAGACAAAACTTCTATAAATTATTACTCATTATGATACGCTATACAAATAAAGAATAATAACAAAATACACAAATTAAGTCAATATGTTTTTTTTCTGTTGCAGAAGTAGTAACAAACAAAATTTATTTCTAGATACACGAAAATTCATGAGAATTTTGAATCCAAACAAAACTTTCACAAATGATCGCACATCATATTCACACATTATAATACGCTGTACAAATAAATAATAATAACGCAATACAGAAATGAAGTCAATATATTTTTGTTTTCGTTGCGGAAGCACTAACAAACAAAATTCATTTATAAACACAAGAAAATTCATAAGAATTTTGAATCAAGACAAAACTTTTACAATTTATCACAAATCACATTCACATGTTATGATATACTGTACAGATAAATTGATTTTTTTTTATTTGACAGATTTGATTTTTTCCGCTAGATCACGCTAGAAAGGGTCCTCCCATGATAAGATAATAGTTTATGACTCTGACAAAATTCATAATAATTTTGGATCCAGACAAAACCTCTACAAATTATCACACATGATGATACGCTGTACAGACAAAGAATAACAACTAAATACAGAAATTAAGTCAGTATGTTTTTTTTTTCATTGCGGAAGCAGTAACAAACAAAATTTATTTCTAGATACAAGAAAATTCATGAGAATTTTGAATCCAGATAAAGCTTTTACAAATGATCACACATCATATTCACATATTATATATGCTGTACAGATAAAGAATAATAACGAAATATAGAAATGAAGTCAATATGGTTTTTTTGTTTGTTGTGGAAGCAGTAAGTAACAAAATGCATTTATAGACACAAGAAAAATTGATGAGAATTTTCAATCACGACTGAGGTTTTGCAAATCATCACACATCATATTTCCACCGATGATACGCTGTACAGATAGCGAATAATAACGAAGTATAGAAATTAAAACAATATATTTTTTTTCATTGCGGAACCAGTAACCAACAAAATGCATTTATAGACACAAGAAAATTGATACGAATTTTGAATCACATCATATTCACACTGATGATACGCTGCACAGATAGAGAATAATAACGAAATAAAGAAATTAAGACAATATTTTTTCTTCGTTGTGGATACAGTAACAGAATTTATTTATAGACACAAGAACATTCATAAGAATTTTTGAATCCAGATAAAAGTTTTACAAATTATCACACATCATATTCCCATATTATGATACTATACGTTGCACAGATAAAAAATAATAACGAAATACCGAAATTCAGTCGATATGTTTTCTTATCGTTGCGGAAGCAGTAACAAACAAAATTTATTTATAAACATCAGACAATACATAACACTCCCTCGATAGTTTTCGCCGCAGATCACGATAAATATATTTTACACCGTGACACAATTATTTTTTATTAATCGCGACATTCGTTAGTCTGCACGGTCCGCGATCGCTTTATTCCAACATGGATGACAAGCGGGAATCATCGATGGGGGATGGCGTCGGTTGCGTTCTTGTCGCTCAGTTCATTTCGGTTTGGTGATGAGCAGCGACACGCAAGCAGTGACACCACCAACCCACGGTCTTACATACAGGTCTGGAAACTCCGTTAGTTCACATGGTTCCTTTGCTGAAGTTCACCGCGAGAGGCGCTGCAATCGAGGAGTCAGTGTGCGAGAGAGACAGCAATACTCACTCTCACGCACCAAGGCTTGCAACCAGTATATCATCGGAGTTACTACTTGCAAATATTTCTAGGTATACGTGTTCATCATGTGTTGGTTTTTCCGAACAATAAATATGAAGATAGCATTTTATTTTACAGCACAAATATAATTTCGCGTTTATCAAACATATAATAACAACTATTTGTTCCTTAGAATTCAAATAATGGCGTCTTATAATGGCAATGAGAAAGATTTTTAGTCATTATCGTTCTGCAGGAGGGGGGGGGGGGGGGGGCGTTGGCGGAATGTACAAAATAACGAAAAAACCAAAGCGTTATTTCCTTTTTGTTGATCGTTGGTTTATTGGTTTGTCAATTTAGACATCTTTTTTGTACGACAGTTTTTTTAATTTCATATTTTATTGAAAGGCCTCATGTGCAACCTTATGTAATAAATTATTGCGTATGATAAAATATCTGAACCATGTTTTTCACATGGAAAGGAAAACTTATATCCCGTTAATACATCTTCAAGTGTTAAATCAAACACGTGAACCTTTGTGATTTGATTAATTTATTGCCAAACACAGAACATAAACACTGCGAAGTGGAAAAAAATGCATTCAAATCTAAGATTCTATTTAAATTTAACTTTCGTCCCAGTAAAAAGGAACGCATCAAACGTGATAGACATAAAACCGATAATGTTAGATAAATATATATTATTTATTAAAATTTATGAATATTATGAATTAAAAACAATTCTTTGTACTGGGATGATGGTTTCGACGATTCTACCAATGTGCTATGAGAGTTGTTAGTTTATTCTACGGCTACCTACATTGAGTTAATAAGAAGCCTGCTTCATAAAAAACTAGCTAAAATAAAAAACCTGTCACGTAATAAACTATATAGTCTATAGCCAGAGGAAGGGCATAATCGTGATCGACAGGGTACTCGATGACATAGTCAGCCTCCCATCCTTCTTGATCTGAAACGGCGTCTAATTTTCGTCGAAATTCGTCACGATGCTTGACCATTTTGGGTTCTGATTTTTCGCCACTCAAAGCTTTCAGATCGCTTAGTGATATCAAAATCTGTGGCTCAGGTCGTTCTGTAATGGTACAATTGCCATATTTTGGAGGCTTAATCACGCTATATACTGACAGCAGTTTATATAGCTGCAAAACATTGATAGTTTCACTTTTAGGCTTCTGTAAGCCTTATTGCACTCCGGTACTACGCAGGACTTCGGCATTACTTCGCGGTTACTCGACGACCATATACAGGTAATGTGTTCGCTGTCAAAACTGACTCCTCGATACTAGCGACACCACGATTTCTGTTTCAATAGTGGAACCACCCCCACCACCCGAATTTCATCGAGTTTCCAGACCTGTATGTAATACCATGCACCAACCACTAATAACTGGATTTCCGTGGACGCTTTTGGATCGTGATCGCCGTAAGTGTTCGTACTCCTTGGCTCTAGTCTTCTTGCTCGAAGCCTTCGTTTCGGTTTGGTCGCACATGAACGTGCTCAGCGTCCATGTATGGGTGTAGCTGCCGACGGCGCGGTCGGGAAACTTCGGCGCGCTCGGCTCTTTCCGAAGATGTGCGAGCGTCGCTTGCTCACGGACACGCGCTACTATGATTGTGTGATGGGCGCGCAAGAGGCTAGAGAGGGGCTAACTTTTACGCGCGTTCTGGCTATATATCATTTTGCATCTCTCTCGCACGCAGCCTACTTCTCAAGTATCATGCTGCCTTATGCGCAGCTCACTTCTCGTTATTTACTTGTTCCGTCTCTGTCACACGCAGCTCACTTCTCGAGGTCTTAGCAATAGTGGCGCCATCCCTTTTTGACCACATTTTTGTAGCCACTTTTTTCAAGTCTCTCCATAAGAGATCGAACTCCTCCGACTCTAGCCTCCCTGATACGGACGACGCGTACAGGCCATATTTAACACAACGCTCAGCGAGACTAGAGAGAAGCAGAGATTAGTAGGGAGATGTACAACGCTCCCCTTTTCGGCGTGCCTCGCAAATGGCGCTAAATCGCGGCGGCGAGTTCAGGAATATGATTTTATGTGCATCGCCTCTGTCGAGGTTGCAGATTCCCTTGTAGCCGCGCGAGTCGTGAGCACCGCTCCAGTCGATATCGCAGTCAGCGTGCACACGAATGGGTAGCTCGGTGGGGGAAAAGTCTCTGCCCCTCGCTCACTCGACAGGCGAACGGAGCGAGGCAGTGCAGCCAGATCGCGCGCAAAAGTTACCCCCTCTCTAGTCTCTTGCGCGCCCATCACACAATCATAATAGCGCGTGTCCGTGAGCGAGCGACGCTCTCACGTCTTCGGGAAGAGCCGAGCGCCACCAAAGTTTCCCGACCGCCCTTCGGCAGCTACACCAACACATGGACGCTGAGCACGTCCATGTACGGCCAAGCCGAAACGCAGGATTCGAGGGAGAAAGCAATCTGAGCACGACTCGCGCGTGACGTCACCCGACGGCACGAGCGAGGCTTTTAGATGATGTCAATGCTTATTTAGCTCTTGATTCTCTGCGTTTAGTTATTAATGTATACAAAAAAATGATCGCACACTTTCATCGCTTATTTTTTTCAGTTTATACGTTAATTTAAATATAATAATAAATCTAAATCACAACTTATTTATCTTCTAAAATATTGTTTACGCTTTACTCACACCCGTCCTTATGCCAAATAAATTATAATTCATAAAAGTAAGCGGAAATATATTTATATTCGTATTATTATATTAATTATCATAACTCTCATATGAAAAACACAAAAAAAAACTTCAAAACCTTAGATTTCAACGAACCAAGAACATACATCTTCACATTTTCAATAATGACGAATTAAGAACAATATACTTACAAACACATCTGAACCAAAACAATATACATCACCTGAATTATCAAAACATAAATCAAACAACACAAAATCACAACATCTTATACTCAACTCTTACTAATAGACAACAGGACACAAATAATAATATTTCCACTGATCCTCTGAATAATATAAATTCGACAATCACATTAAATAAAACGAAAGAATGGCTTATAAATCTCTCCAACATTGATATTCCGCTACACATTTCCACATTCTTGTCTCTAGGTGAAAAGTTTTGTTTTCTTCTTACCTCAAACTCTCAAACATAAAAACTCATATCCACAAATCAATCTCCGAACTTGAGTCCAAATTAGATTTTTTACTCGACAAACCTAGACAAATCGAAATTAGAACAGGATTCACTAAAATCTTAAACAAAATAAATATTCCAACATCATTTTCCAACACTAATCAAATTATAAAACTCACGTCCTCTTTCTTAAAAAACAACCCTCAACTTTTATTTTCACGAGCTGACAAAGGAAATTCAACAGTCATTCTTAACAAATCAGATTACATTACAAAAACTCATAATTTACTCGCAGATTCCTCAACTTACAAATTAACAAATAGAAATCCCATCAACACTCTACAAAAAGGCATTAACAATATATAGTCCAACACATAAACTAGCTGAATTTATACAATCTAAACTTTCCAAATTAATCAATACGACTAATTCACACGTCAAAGATAGTTTCCACCTAAAACATTCACTTTCTAACATCTCAATTCCACTCCACTACAAATTGGTCTCGTTTGATGTTGTTTCTCTCTATACCAACATCCCATTACGACTTGTTATTCAAAGCCTTCAAAAAAGATCAAATCTATTTTCAAAAACATTTCCTTTAAACGAAATAATTAAAGCCATAGAATACATCATGTTCTCAACTTTCTTTACATTTCAAAATAAAATTTACCAACAAATCTCAGGGTTACCAATGGGCTCACCTCTGGCTCCAATACTATCTAACATCGTCATGATTGATCTTGAAACAAATTGTCTGGAAAAATAAACATTTTCGTTACCACTATATAAAAGATATGTTGATGATATTATTATTGCTCTACCAACAGACAAAATTGAATCTACCAAAAAGATTTTTAACTCATATAACTCAAAATTACAATTTACATCAGAAAATGAAGTAGATCAAAAAATCCCGTTTCTTGATATACTTTTAATCCATAAACGAAATTCGAGTATCACAAATTGGTATAGGAAACCAACCTGGTCAGGCAGATTCATAAATTTTTGTTCACACCACCCAATTTCCCAAAAAAGCCATAATTTACATGCTAGTTGACAGAGCAATAAAATTATCTCATCCTTCATTTCACAAAGAAAACCTCAAGCTTATTAGTAACACGATGACACAAAATTGCTATCCGATCTCTTTCACAGAAGAAATAATAAAACATCGGGTTTCCACAATCAACAATCAAAAAAAGAATAACAACAATTTTGATTCTTCCAGACTAATAAATGTTCCTTACACAAAAAAAACATCCATCATCAACTAATTCGTCTTTTCCAACAATACGACATACAATTAGTCACAAACAATAAACACAACATTTTATCGATTCATTTCATCAAACCAAAAATCCAACATATTTTATAAAATCGATTGTAAGGATTGCAATGCCACATACATCGGCCAAACCAAAAGATACCTTGAAACCAGAATAAAAGAACATAAAAATAGCCTAAAACATACTACCACAATACACACAGCCTTAGCACAACATGCAATAGAACAAAAAAATGCCTTTCAAGTCGACAACGTAAAATATTTGAACAATGAAAATTGGCTCAAAAAAGACTAATCCTAGAAATGATCCAAAGTAAGGCACACTCCAACGCCATAAATTTTAGAACTGACATAGAAAAACTAAGCTCGATCTGTAACTCTATTATATAACTATTAAAATATTTTATAATAATTTACTTAACATAACAATTTTTAAATTATTGACACTATAATTTAATATTAAATACTCTTAATATGACGCACCAATTTTATTTCTCTTGACACGTCACTGCCTAAAGGATCTTTCTCCCCCGATTCGCAAAATAGAGACTCTAATAAGTTTCACGAAATTAAGACACCACTCCGTTTCTCTCGAACTCTCCGTGATCACACAACTCAATATGTAACTGAGTAATGTAAATTTCGAGTTTTTTTTTATTTTGGAAGAAAACTTTTAAAATCTTAAACTCAATAGGTAATCATCACAGTCATTTGATACTTTATTAAAATTTCTTTTAAATTAATCACGTACATTGAATTTTCACAAATAAAACACAAAACTTTCGTATAATTATTAATCCCTTACAGATGATAAAAGTCGCTAAAAAACGATAAATTCTTCCATCTGTTGAGTATACTCCAGCAAAACAGTATTTAATTCCATAAATACTGTCTTTTGAAATAACCTTCCAAATATAAGCAAAATCTACAAACATCAACAACATCGAGGTTAGTCGTTTCTCATATTTCATTTCTTTATAACTCCACAGTATAATAAACCACACTCTCACACATCACTCATTTCAAACACCGATGAATAAGAAGAATTAACGCAATACAAGAACTTATGCATATCAAATCAATAAAGTTATAACCAAAACAGAATTAACATAACAGTTATACAAAACGACACAACAATTTTATAACACAATCATAACATAAAATATTCGTGTATTTAATTCCTTCAAACTTGATTTGTAAAATTTGTGTATCAAAATTTGTAGAGAAAAATATAATTTCTGAAGAGGACCCGAACCAAAGGGTCGAAATGTAAGAAAGCATCATTTATTTCCATCGCTGACTTTGGAAAACCTCTATTGGCCGGACTGAAGCCGAATCTTCAACTAGCAACTTGTCATCAACACGGCCGCACACATCTTTGACTCATTAATTCTCATACTTTCATCAAGCGATAAAGCATTATCCCCCAAAACAAGCCAATCATACATCCTGCCGCGAATCGTCAGTACCAGGAAGTGCACATATTCTACAAGCGATGAGATGGTCTCGTTGGTAGCGTTCCTGGCTTCGGTCCGCAGGGGCGCGGGATGGTTCCCCGCGCTCAGTGCTTTTTTTAAAAATTATTATAACTATTAATTCTTATTTGATTATTTTTATTAGTTATCACTATTATATTAATTAGTTATCTTTTAGTGTCGAAAAATGTATCGCGCACTCCGACCTCTTATTTTGTTAGTTTGTACGTTAATTTAAATGCAATAATAAATCTAAATTACAACTTATTTATCTTCTAAAAAATTGTTTACGCTTTACTCACACCCGTCGTTATGCCAAATAAATTGTAATTCACAAAAGTAAGCGGAAATATATTTATATTCGTATTATTATATTCATCCTCATACTTTCATCAAGCGATAAAGCATCATCCCCAAAAACAAGTCAATCATCTATCCGGCCGTGAATCGTAAGTGCCAGAAAGTGCATTTTTAACACAAGCGATAAGATGGTCCCGTTGGTAGCGTTCCTAGCTTAGGGGCGCGGGATCGTTCCCCGCGCTCAGTGCTTTTCTGTTTCTTTTTTTAATTATTATTTTCTTTTTGTATGGGGCGAATTATTTATACGTGAAACACGCTCATTGAAAGAACATTATTCTGAAAATAGGAAAACTGCTCATGATGTTTTACGATTAAATTTTTTTTGTTCTGTCAATGGTGAGTGTTCACAAATAAACAATTCACCCCATTACAATGAAAATTACCTGTAAATGTAAAAACATACAAAAATGCCACTTTCTGGCAGTTACGATTCGCGGCCGGATAGATGATTGACTTGTTTTTGGGGATAATGCTGTATCGGTGATGAAAGTTTGAGAATGAATATAATAATACGAATATAAATATATTTCCGCCTAATTTTATGAATTACAATTTATGGCATAGGGACGGGTGTGAGTAAAGCGCAAACAATTTTTTAGAAGATAAATAAGTTGAAATTTAGATTTATTAGTACATTTAAATTATCGTAGAAACTAATAAAATAAGCGGTCGGAGTGCTCGATAAATTTTTCGACACTAAAAGATAACTAATTAAAATAATAATGATAACTAACAAAAATAATCAAATAAGAATTAATAGTAATAATAATTTTAAAAAAAGCACTGAGCGCGGGGAACGTCCCGCGCCCCTGCGGACCGAAGCCAGGAACGCTACCAACGAGACCATCTCATCGCTTGTAGAATATGTGCACTTCCTGGTACTGACGATTCGCGGCAGGATGTATGATTGGCTTGTTTTTGGGGACAATGCTTTATCGGTTGATGAAAGTATGAGAATTGATGAGTCAAAGATGTGTGCGGCCGTGTTGATGACAAGTTGCTAGTTGAAGATTCGGCTTCAGTCCGGCCAATAGAGGTTTTCCAAGGTCAGCGATGGAAATAAATGATGCTTTCTTACGTTTCGACCCTTTGGTTCGCGTCCTCTTCAGAAATTATATGATTCTCTATAAATTTTGATACACAAATTTTACAAATCAAGTTTGAAGGAATTAAAGACACGAATGTTTTATGTTATGATTGTGGTATAAAATTGTTGTGTCGTTTTGTATAACTGTTATCTTAATTCTGTTTTGGTTATAACTATATTGATTTGATATGCATAAGTTCTTGTGTTGCGTTAATTCTTCTTATTCATCGGTGTTTGAAATGAGTGATGTGTGAGAGTGTGGTTTATTATACTATGGAGTTATAAAGAAATGAAATATGAGAAACGACTAACCTCGATGTTGTTGATGTTTGTAGATTTTGCTTATATTTGGAAGGTTATTTCAAAAGACAGTATTTATGGAATTAAATACTGTTTTGCTGGAGTATACTCAACAGATGGAAGAATTTATCGTTTTATAGCGATTTTTATCATCTGTAAGGGATTAATAATTATAAGAAAGTTTTGTGTTTTATTTGTGAAAATTCAATGTACGTGATTAATTAAAAAAAAAAAAAATTTTAATAACGTATCAAATGACTGTGATGATTACCTATTGAGTTTAAGATTTTAAAAGTTTTCTTCCAAAATAAAAAAAAAACTCGAAATTTACATTACTTAGTTACATATTGAGTTGTGTGATCACGGAGAGTTCGAGAGAAACGGAGTGGTGTCTTAATTTCGTGAAACTTATTAGAGTCTCTATTTTGCGAATCGGGGGAGAAAGACCCTTTAGGCAGTGACGTGTCAAGAGAAATAAAATTGGTGCGTCATATTAAGAGTATTTAAAATTAAATTATAGTGTCAATAATGTAAAAATTGTTATGTTAAGTAAATTATTGTAAAATATTTTAATAGTTATATAATAGAGTTACAGATCGAGCTTAGTTTTTGTATGTCAGTTCTAAAATTTATGGCGTTGGAGTGTGCCTTACTTTGGATCATTTCTAGGATTAGTCTTTTTTGAGCCAATTTTCATTGTTCAAAATTTTTACGTTGTCGACTTGAAAGGCATTTTTTTGTTCTATTGCATGTTGTGCTAAGGCTGTGTGTATTGTGGTAGTATGTTTTAGGCTATTTTTATGTTCTTTTATTCTGGTTTCAAGGAACCTTTTGGTTTGGCCGATGTATGTGGCATTGCAATCCTTACAATCGATTTTGTAAACTATGTTGGATTTTTGGTTGTTAGTTATTTTGTCTTTGGTGGAGCCAGTAATCGATGAAATTTTGTGTTCATTATTTGTGACTAATGTTATGTTGTATTGTTGGAAAAGACAAATTAGTTGATGATGGATGTTTTTTTTGTGTAAGGAACATTTATTAGTCTGGAAGAATCAAAATTGTTGCTATTCTTTTTTTGATTGTTGATTGTGGAAAGCCGATGTTTTATTATTTCTTCTGTGAAAGAGATCGGATAGCAATTTTGTGTCATCGTGTAACTAATAAGTTTGAGGTTTTCTTTGTGAAATAAAGGATGAGATAACTTTATTGCTCTGTCAACTAGCATGTAAATTATGACTTTTTTGGGAAATTGGGTGGTGTGAAAAGAAATTTATGAATCTGCCTGACCAGGTTGGTTTCCTATACCAATTTGTGATAATTAAATTTCGTTTATTGATTAAAAGTATATCAAGAAACGGGATTTTTTTATCTACTTCATTTTCTGATGTAAATTGTAATTTTGAGTTTGTGAGTTAAAAATCTTTTTGGTGGATTCAATTTTGTCTGTTGGAAAAGCAATAATAATATCATCAACATATCTTTTATATAGTGGTAACGAAAATTTTTATTTTTCCAGCCAATTTGTTTCCAGATCAATCATGACGATGTTAGATAGTATTGGAGCCAGAGGTGAGCCCATTGGTAACTCTGAGATTTGTTGGTAAATTTTATTTTGAAATGTAAAGAAAGTTAAGAACATGACGTATTCTATGGCTTTAATTATTTCGTTTAAAGGAAATGTTTTTGAAAATAGATTTGATCTTTTTTGAAGGCTTTGAATAACAAGTCGTAATGGGATGTTGGTATAGAGAGAAACAACATCAAACGAGACCAATTTGTAGTTGAGTGGAATTGAGATGTTAGAAAGTGAATGTTTTAGGTGGAAACTATCTTTGACGTGTGAATTAGTCGTATTGATTAATTTAGAAAGTTTAGATTGTATAAATTCAGCTAGTTTATGCGTTGGACTATTTATTGATTATACTATTGGACGAAGTGGATAATGATTTTTATGAATTTTTGGCAGCCAATAAGTAGTGTACCTATGCTGGTTCCCCTCATGCAGGAATCTACTTTACCGACGGTCGGTAAGGTAGATTCCAGCAAGTCCCCAGAAATTTACCGACGGCAGACTCTGACCCAATCATGGTTCCTGTGGGAATCTACCTTACCGACGGTAAATTCTGACCCAAACATGGTTCCTGTGGGAATCTAACTTACCGACATACCGACAGGAAATCGGCGGGAAATTCAAAAGACCTGTTGGCGGGAAATTCAAAAGACGGGGGGGGGAATATATTTTGGCGGGAAATTCAAAGGCGGAGACCTTTCCGCGGTAAATTCAGAGCGGATACTTTTCAGCAGGAAGTACGAGAAAAACGACGTCCTTGGCGGGGGAAATTGAAAAGACCGCGCGGAGACCTTTTGGCGGGAAATTCAAAAGAGGGGGGAGACCTTTTTCGGCGGGAAATTCAAAAACGGAGACCTATCGGCGGGAAATTCAAAAGCGGAGACCTTTCGGCGGTTGATTCAAAGCGCGGATACTGTTCAGCGGGCAGTTCGAAAAAAACCTCTTGGCGGGAAATTCAAAAGAGGGGGCCTTTTTCGGCGGGAAATTCAAAAGCGGAGACCTTTCGACGGTTGATTCAAAGCGCGCGCGCGGATACTTTTCAGCGGGAATTTCGAGAAAAAAACCTCTTGGCGGGAAATTGAAAGACCGCGCGCGCGCGCGCGCGCGAAAGTTTCAAAAGCGGAGATCTTTCGGCGGGAAATTCAAACGCGCGCGGTCCGTGATACCGGCTATCAGGATACATGACAATCGGGATTGCTGTGACACTCAAGCTTGAGATGTTTTTTTATTAAGAGTTCAAGATACATTGTTTACATTCTCTTTTGAGTGGCAAAATTTTGTCCGCGTGTTCGCGGCATCGTTGACACTCGCCGACTTCGGGGTCATTTTTGAGGAATTCGTGTAATTTGTCCCAAGCGAGATCAACGCTGTGTGCAGCGAAGGTGACGATGAATTCCTTGGGTAGCTGGGCGATGTCGATGGGTTCCATGGCAGAGAGGGATCCAACTTGATGAAACAGTTTGAGCGATCGTCCAACGGACGGGAGGCTCTCTCGAAGAAACTTCCTCAACAGCAGGACATTTCGAAGTGCGCAATTGGGTGAATCGTGGTAAGGGCAGAATGCCGCCACTTTGTTGGCTCTCCTCAGCGAGGGACACGCCACGACGTCTCGTGCATCGAATCCGAAACGTTCGAGCCACTGCTGCTTCTGCTGTCCCTTCACGTAGATGGCGCTGGCGTTGTGCAGAACCGATCGGAGCACGTTTTCCACCTCGCAGTAGGGTACTTCTCCCGTGCTCCAGTCGAGATGATGGTAGTTGCGTTCGAGCCAGGAATTTATGCTTTTGTACCTGGCCGGAAGATCGTACAATGGGATCGGTGGTTTGAAGAGGAAAATCAGCGGCTGCACGTCCGCATTGAGCGGAGTCACTGCCAGTTCTTTGAGTACAAACTCGTCCCGCTGGAAGCCCTGTGTATCCACCACGTACTCCATTGCGATTAATGATGACGATGAACGCTTGACTCGAGCCGCATTTATAGGCGGATTCTTCATCCCCTCCACTCTAGAGGCGTTTCCTCACATCCCCACTTATGGGATTGTAGTCGACGATGCGATCGTGCAAGATCAGGCAGTAGGCTGTAGTTCCCGCGGGAAAATTGGATTGGTGCCTGCTTAAGGGCGTCGTTCTGTCTCGAGCAGTCAATCACAATGAGTGGAGCATGCGCGATGAAGTCTGTCTTTGTCAGCATGGGTTCCGCCTCCTTGGCGTAGTACGCAGTCTGGAAGCTGGCGTACATCTCGTACAACTGAGCGTACTGGTTGCGCGACACGTCGAGATTGAGGTTACCGTAAGGGTAGCACTGCGAATTGAGGAACAGTTTCACATTGGTTATTGCGCAGTGATCGAAGCGGCTAGCGTTTGCCGTTCGAACACCTCGTCGATTCGTTTGCAGCGCGAGAATGACGAAGCGCGGTTTCTCCAGCTGATTCGACGTCTTGACCGTCCAAACGTGTTTCGTCGTGATTGGGAGCATGGGGTATTCGTACAACTCCCACATGCGAAACGACATAGTGATGTCCTTCTCAATGTGACTGAGCAGACGTATCTTGTGCTTAGTTGACAGCATCACGTAAGGCATCAGCCACTCTATTTTAGCGATCTCAATCTTGAATTCCTCGGTGGCGCCATTCTCGAGGGCTGTTTGAATAACTGCATTCGTGTCGTTCCTCGATCGCGTGAGAATCAGCTCGTGCTTCGTGTTGATGACGATCTTGCGGTAGTCCTCGGCGAAGCCGAGAATCATGGCGAGCGGTATGCACACATCGAAGTATCCCCTGTCGTCCGTCAGTTGCTTCGGCTCTTCGAACCAGCCAGAGTTTTCAACGCTGAACATCTGACCGGGGCTCAGTGATGCGTAGCCCTTCATGAGACTCGTCAGACCAACGTTCTTGCTTCTGTCCACCTCTATGGCATTGATCTCGTAGCGAATTTCCTCAAACAGATGCAAGATGGTGTTGTTAACGAACTGTGTCGCCGTGACGGCATTTCCGTTCGTTTTGCTGAGTCTACCGCAGACGTGTAGGGAGCTTCGCGCCGGTAGAACGCACAGGTCCTGATGCTGAATGGATATGCGAATCTCATCGCTGTTGGCGAAACTCGATGAAGTATAGGGTTGATGCGCGTGAATCTCGTAATGCGTTACGGATTCGTCGAAAACGACGGGCGAATGCACGTTCAAGGCCTCTTCCATTCCAGCAGCAAAATATCACGCAGGTTACTCTCTTCCACCACCGCCAACGACAACTTTGAGTCCGAGACTTCTCAGGAACTGAATGTTCCGACGTGTTAGCGTTTTCGACACTCGTCGACGACTGATGCTTGGGCGACATGGTAACGCGCTTTTATAGCCGACCTTGTTGTTGTTGTACACGATACCCATGTCTACTTGGCTTCCTTGATGTGCAGTCTGATAGTGATGATTTCACCGCGAAAATTCACCAGTTCTCCGTCCTGATCGACTATGCGCAATTGCACGTGGTCAATGACTTTGACGGTGATCGGCAGGTAAATGACTTGCGAGGGAACTTCAATGATCTTATATCCTGGCGGTACTGCCGGGAAGAATTCGTGGATCATGTGCGCTCTGTGCTCGTTGATGTACGTCCCGGACGTGATGTTGCACTCGACTCGCAGCGCGTTGACTCTGAGAATAGCTACCGGCAAGTCCGAGCTGTGAGTTGTATCCGGTGACAGCTCGCGCGCAGCAAAACCCAACAGGTTAGCGATGGAGTCTGCCGGTCGAAAATCCACGCTTCGGTTGCACTTGAGCAAGCTACGCAGCGTGTTGTTGTTGGGCTTAAGGTTGAGGGAGATGCCTTTTCGCCCAAGCACATCCTGCAAGTACTTCTCGATATCTTCGATCTCGTAACTTCCCGTCGGCAACGCAATCACCTCACCACCCGCGTAGAACTTGTTTTTACCGGTATCAATGTTGGGTACGGAGTTGAACGAGAGGAATTCCACGAGGCCGAGAACGTAGTTCTTGCTCGGTGAGAGTTCGATCGGCGGAAAGTACTGCGCCTCCAGTAGAGACGAGCGTCCCGACAGGCTGAGAGTCAATGACTCTTCCATGCTGATGCGTGACTGACTCCGCGTAAACTCTCACAACTGCTTATATAAGAATTTCAGACAAAGATGGCCGCACTCGTACGTGTCGAAATCCTGATATCTCGCGTGATTGTACTTGACCTCGGCGACTCCGAGGTACTTCAGGAGTTCTCGAGGTGGTGGTAGATCGCCGAAACTGTCAAAGTAGACGACGTTGTTGCCGTGCTTTCGATAGGCCACCCAGTGCGTGCCCGGTCCTTCCTTGTCGTCGAGATTTACGATAGCCGATTCGCGATAATGCGGTCCATTCCTCGGCAAATCGTTTCTCATGAAGACACCGCGAAAGTGCGGAACGTCCTGCGCGTATTTCAGCAGGTCGGCGTCCGTTAGAGGACGCTTGGGATAGTTGAACTTTTTTTTTTCGCCTCCACGTGTATACCAAATCCCTTTTTGTGAGGCTTGAAGTAGAGCCCCTTACCGAGAGCAATAGCTTCCATCGTCTCGTTGTGTCGGCGATTCTCTTGCAATTGACGCTCGGCGGCTTTAGCGGTATTCACCGCTTTTGCCACACCCGCAGCGCCACCTACCAGCGCTCCCGTAGCACTCAAGCCGGCAAACAAGGGAATGAGGAACGGCAAAACTCCGCCCACTTTCTCCGGGATGGGCAGTACGCGTGGCACCAACACCTTCTTCCTTCCGCCAGCTTGCTTCACAGCTTGGCGAGCCTTCGTGAGCGCCGATCGAATGACTTCGCGAGAATTACTTCCGGTCGATCGCGAGGCGGCTCTCACTATTTTGGCAAGCGCGATGAGGGGCTTTCGCCTCTTGTTCTTCAGCCCCATACCGAGTTTCGACTTGGCTTTCATGGTGTTTGCCACGACGTAAGCGGCAAGTTTCTCGTCAATAGCGGCGTCTCTTGCAAACACCCGCTGCCAGGCCCTATCTGCCAAAACTCGGTCGGCCGAATTGCGCGCCGCGACGTTCTCACGGTTTTGCGAGTACGCGATATCGTGCTCCTTGCAGGCTGCCCCCAGAGGATTTACACCGGGATCACCGCGAGCGACGCGTTCCGCTAGCTTCGTGCCTGGCCCGCAGTACTGATAGCCCGGTATGTGCAACTCGATTGGAAGCCTGTTGATGAGCTTGTTCAGGACACCTCGACCTGCGTGCATCACTACGCGATCAGTCAGCGAATGAAGTCGAGGGGTATATAAGCGGGCTATTTATACCTTGACGGCTCAGTCATGGATTTCCGAGAGCAAGTGCACAAGCTACCGGTGATGAATTTCGATGCGCTCGTTGAGGGCGGAAAGCAGGGCACGCGACACGGCGATCTGCTGCCTGCCAGTATTCGCGCAGTCTTCTGCGGTCCGTCAAATTGCGGCAAGACCAACGCGTTGCTAGCCCTCATCACGCATCCCAATGGTTTGCGATTCGAAAACGTCTACGTGTACTCCAAGTCACTGAATCAGCCAAAGTACAAACTGCTCGAGAAAGTGCTCGCACCGCTCGAGGGTATCGGATACTTTGCATTCAGCGAACGCGATCAGGTCGTATCACCCGCGGACGCTCGTCCCAATTCCATCATCGTATTCGACGATATAGCCTGCGAGAAACAGGACAACGTCAGAGCCTTCTACTGCATGGGTCGACACAAGAACATCGATTGCTTCTACCTGTGTCAATCGTACGCTCAAATCCCCAAGCACCTGGTGCGTGACAACGTCAATCTGTTGGTCGTCTTTCGACAGGACGAGATGAACCTCCGACACATCTATGACGATTACGTGAACACGGACATGCCGTACGTGCAGTTCAGAGACTTCTGCTCGACCTGCTGGAACGACTCCAGTCACGGATTTCTCGTAATCAACCGTGGCAGTGGACTCGACTGTGGCAGGTACAGAAAGGGCTTCGACAGCTTTGCCATAAATATATCGTGCGCGACGTGATCCCCGCAGTGCATTATGGATGGTCGAAGCGACAGTGTGACGGCTGAGTTGCGTCGCGAGAAACAGACGCTCAGCCAGATGGAGAAAATGAGGGATGCGATTAAGCGCAAGTACATGCTTCTCAAGGCGGACAAGCAAACGATGGAGAAAGCTCTGGACGAAACTTTCAAACCAATCGTCAAACCTCTCGAACGCCTCGTGAACGCCAGTCACACGTTGCCTAAGAAGGAGGAGGTGTCTCGTGGTGATGATGATGAATGGAAAGCTCCTTCAAAACTGCGTACGACGCGGAGGAAGAGTGGCCGAAAATGACACCCGACGAATGCGTGCAGCAGCAGCAAAAAACGAGCCCCGACGACTACGTGCAGCAGCAGAGTCCCGACGAATATTACGACATGCCGGAAGTGCCTGCGCTCGACAAATATCTTCACATGCTCAACACGAATCGAAAAAAGTATCTCGATGTGACTTATGGGGTTCGAAAGTTGCCAGACGGTAGCATGATGATTGGCGACTCACCCATACGTTTCGTGAACGACGACGTGATTGTGGGTGACAGGAAGTATCGATCGAGCCTCGGCTTGCTCGAACTGCTCTTCAGGAAGGAACCCAGTGCGCATCTCGTGAGCGCGGAAGACAAGAATGTCTATGGGAAAATCCTGCAAACGACGAACGCACACAAGAAACACTACAGGTCGGACGAGGTTATTCACAGGCAAAGAAACAGCAAGTACAGGGACTGGGTGGCGCCCTTGGTCGGTGGTGGTACATCCACCGGTAGTGGTATATTGCCTCGGTACAAGATCGCGCGAAGGAACACGCGAATGGACTACGTGTACTGGGACGACCCGAATGAGCTCGTTGATCGACTGTGTCTGCTGATGGCTGAGCGATCGGCCGGCAACTCGAGTCACGTCAACGAGATCATCTCGATCATCGAGGAGCTGCGTGAGGCCGGTATTGTCATTTAAGCGGGGCACAAGGGGCGCTGCAACCACACTTGAACAATGAGCATCGACGTGTGCGGACGTCAGCTCGGACGAACTGAGGGCGGTACGCGAGGTCCTCCCGGATTCGGATTCAAGCTCACCACCGACGGACAGTACGACGTAGAGGGCAAAAGATTGTGCAACGTAGCCGACGCGAGTGAACCTCGTGACGGGGTCAACCTAAGTCTCGCGAGACGTCTTGTTCAAAGCACTCTGAGCGAATTGTTTCACATCACAACTCGGCTGAGAGAGGATTTTGACGATCTGCAACTGAACATACATATTCTGCAGAATCAAGTGAACGACAGGCTGAGAATTATCGAGGTAAACGTTGAAACGACTCTGGAGTTGGCCACGCGCAACTCCGAGGCCATTAAAACGTTGGACACGCGGCATGGAGCATCGGAGATTGGTGGAAGAGCTGCATAAACCCGCACGACGCAATTATCCACGACGCAAGTTTGACGTGCGAGGACTGGATGAGACGTGGCAGGCCGACCTCGTGGAGATGCAACCGTACGCTCGGGAAAACCGGGGTGTCAGGTATCTGCTCACAATCATCGACGTGCTGTCCAAGTTTGCCTGGGCCGTTCCCGTGAAGCGGAAGACCGGCAACGACGTCACTGCGGCCATGGAACTCGTGCTACGACAGGGTCGAGTACCGAGGAATCTGCAGACTGACCGAGGCAGAGAATTCTACAACGCGTCCTTCAGGAGCCTCATGAGTCGATATCGCATCAATCACTACTCGACGTAGAGCAACCTCAAGGCATCCATCGTCGAGCGGTTCAATCGCAAACTCAAGAACAAGATGCGGCTGCAGTTCAGTCTGCGCGGTTCCCACAAGTGGGTCGACATTTTGCCCGATCTCGTAGCTACATACAACAGCAGCAAACATCGCACTATCGGAATGAAGCCGAACGAGGTGGCCGACGCCGAAACTGTGTTGCTGCAGCCGCGTGATTGTCAAAAGCGCAAAGCGCCCAAGTTCCGAATCGGCGACAAGGTGCGAGTCAGCAAGAATAAGCACGTTTTCCAGAAAGGCTACACGCCCAACAGGACGACGGAAATTTTCACGGTGAGTCGAGTGATGGAGTCGACCGTTCCGGTGACATACAGGCTGAAGGACTACCGAGACAAGCCCATTGCCGGTGGTTTCTACGAGGAGGAGCTTCTGAGAGTTAAGTACCCCGACATGTATCTCGTGGAAAAAGTGTTGAGGAAACGTGGCGACAGAGTCTACGTCAAGTGGCTGGGATTCGATAGTTCGCACAATAGCTGGATAAACAAGACCGATTTGTAAATGGGTTTGAACATTTATTGCAATAAAAAACATTTCACTTTATTTATGATCGATGCTGAATTCTATGTGATTCATCTTGGCCTCGCTGCCGCCCAAGTACTTCAGGAGCAATTGCCCGTCCGTGGCTGTTTGCACCATGTGCTCGTACATCTTCGGATCCTTCACGAACGCGTCCGCGATGCGTTTAGGCAGAAAGGCTTGGCACTCATCGTCGAGGGTGGCTACGGTTCTCAGGCCGTATTTCGTTGTGACTTGTCTCAGGTCGGTGACACGGTAGACGCTGTTTATACTCAGCGCTGCCAGTTTCTTCGTGGGCAGGAAATCCTCGAGCAGAGCGATTTTGTTGAGCTTCTCGATGCCGTCCATCGTGCTGATGAGGCAAACGCAAGCGCGACGCTCATATACCCGCTATCCCCTCCACTGCGCGCGGTGGGGCTCTGAAGTGCCCCCACGGCAACGTATCCGTGGTGTCGGGGAGGAGGATACGTTTGTCGTCGTGAGCGCTGAGCGCCACCTTCACTTGCCTCTCGGTAAACACTTTGTGCAAGCGCGATCTGATCACGCACTGCTGCCTGCGCTGCGTCAATTTCTCCCGCAGGCAGTGCACAAAGTCGTCGAAAGTGATGCTCGCCTCGACCACCGCCCTCTTCACGCCCTTCACCCGCTTCACACGATCACGGCCCTCGACTCGGACGCTGTACATTTTGCTGCGCAAGCCAACGAATTCCGTCATGATGCTGCCGTTGCACTCGTCCTTCATGAGAAGATGGAGCAGCTGTGAAAGTTGGGCTTGGCGATGAGTGCTTCGGCTCCGTAACGTTCGCCCCAATTCCTCACGAGCTTGACATCAACGTGTTTGCGCACATTCTCCATAGTCTTGCCGAACACTGCGTTGTTCATGAGCTTGAAGAGATTTTTCTCGAAGTCGTTTCGCGCCCTCTTGCGCAATTCGCTGTTGAGCTCGATGTAGGGTTTCAACCACGCACTCTGCTTGAACTTCAAGAATCGATGGACGCGTTTGAACTCCAGTCCGTGTTCGAGAGCCGGACTTGCCGGTAGCTATTCTCAGAGTCAACGCGCTGCGAGTCGAGTGCAACATCACGTCCGGGACGTACATCAACGAGCACAGAGCGCACATGATCCACGAATTCTTCCCGGCAGTACCGCCAGGATATAAGATCATTGAAGTTCCCTCGCAAGTCATTTACCTGCCGATCACCGTCAAAGTCATTGACCACGTGCAATTGCGCATAGTCGATCAGGACGGAGAACTGGTGAATTTTCGCGGTGAAATCATCACTATCAGACTGCACATCAAGGAAGCCAAGTAGACATGGGTATCGTGTACAACAACAACAAGGTCGGCTATAAAAGCGCGTTACCATGTCGCCCAAGCATCAGTCGTCGACGAGTGTCGAAAACGCTAACACGTCGGAACATTCAGTTCCTGAGAAGTCTCGGACTCAAAGTTGTCGTTGACGGTGGTGGAAGAGAGTAACCTGCGTGATATTTTGCTGCTGGAATGGAAGAGGCCTTGAACGTGCATTCGCCCGTCGTTTTCGACGAGTCCGTAACGCATTACGAGATTCACGCGCATCAACCCTATACTTCATCGAGTTTCGCCAACAGCGATGAGATTCGCATATCCATTCAGCATCAGGACCTGTGCGTTCTACCGGCGCGAAGCTCCCTACACGTCTGCGGTAGACTCAGCAAAACGAACGGAAATGCCGTCACGGCGACACAGTTCGTTAACAACACCATCTTGCATCTGTTTGAGGAAATTCGCTACGAGATCAATGCCATAGAGGTGGACAGAAGCAAGAACGTTGGTCTGACGAGTCTCATGAAGGGCTACGCATCACTGAGCCCCGGTCAGATGTTCAGCGTTGAAAACTCTGGCTGGTTCGAAGAGCCGAAGCAACTGACGGACGACAGGGGATACTTCGATGTGTGCATACCGCTCGCCATGATTCTCGGCTTCGCCGAGGACTACCGCAAGATCGTCATCAACACGAAGCACGAGCTGATTCTCACGCGATCGAGGAACGACACGAATGCAGTTATTCAAACAGCCCTCGAGAATGGCGCCACCGAGGAATTCAAGATTGAGATCGCTAAAATAGAGTGGCTGATGCCTTACGTGATGCTGTCAACTAAGCACAAGATACGTCTGCTCAGTCACATTGAGAAGGACATCACTATGTCGTTTCGCATGTGGGAGTTGTACGAATACCCCATGCTCCCAATCACGACGAAACACGTTTGGACGGTCAAGACGTCGAATCAGCTGGAGAAACCGCGCTTCGTCATTCTCGCGCTGCAAACGAATCGACGAGGTGTTCGAACGGCAAACGCTAGCCGCTTCGATCACTGCGCAATAACCAATGTGAAACTGTTCCTCAATTCGCAGTGCTACCCTTACGGTAACCTCAATCTCGACGTGTCGCGCAACCAGTACGCTCAGTTGTACGAGATGTACGCCAGCTTCCAGACTGCGTACTACGCCAAGGAGGCGGAACCCATGCTGACAAAGACAGACTTCATCGCGCATGCTCCACTCATTGTGATTGACTGCTCGAGACAGAACGACGCCCTTAAGCAGGCACCAATCCAATTTTCCCGCGGGAACTACAGCCTACTGCCTGATCTTGCACGACCGCATCGTCGACTACAATCCCATAAGTGGGGATGTGAGGAAACGCCTCTAGAGTGGAGGGGATGAAGAATCCGCCTATAAATGCGGCTCGAGTCAAGCGTTCATCGTCATCATTAATCGCAATGGAGTACGTGGTGGATACACAGGGCTTCCAGCGGGACGAGTTTGTACTCAAAGAACTGGCAGTGACTCCGCTCAATGCGGACGTGCAGCCGCTGATTTTCCTCTTCAAACCACCGATCCCATTGTACGATCTTCCGGCCAGGTACAAAAGCATAAATTCCTGGCTCGAACGCAACTACCATCATCTCGACTGGAGCACGGGAGAAGTACCCTACTGCGAGGTGGAAAACGTGCTCCGATCGGTTCTGCACAACGCCAGCGCCATCTACGTGAAGGGACAGCAGAAGCAGCAGTGGCTCGAACGTTTCGGATTCGATGCACGAGACGTCGTGGCGTGTCCCTCGCTGAGGAGAGCCAACAAAGTGGCGGCATTCTGCCCTTACCACGATTCACCCAATTGCGCACTTCGAAATGTCCTGCTGTTGAGGAAGTTTCTTCGAGAGAGCCTCCCGTCCGTTGGACGATCGCTCAAACTGTTTCATCAAGTTGGATCCCTCTCTGCCATGGAACCCATCGACATCGCCCAGCTACCCAAGGAATTCATCGTCACCTTCGCTGCACACAGCGTCGATCTCGCCTGGGACAAATTACCCGAACTCCTCAAAAATGACCCCGAAGTCGGCGAGTGTCAACGATGCCGCGAACACGCGGACAAAATTTTGCCACTCAAAAGACAATGTAAACAATGTATCTTGAATGCTTAATAAACATCTCAAGCGTGAGTGTCACAGCAATCCCGATTGTCAAGTATCCTGATCGCCGGTATCCTGATCGCCGGTATCCTGATCGCCGGTATCATGGACAGCGCGTGTTTGAATTTCCCGCGCGCGCGCGCGTTTGAATTTCCCGCCGAAAGGTCTCCGCTTTTGAAACTTTCGCGCGCGCGCGCGGTCTTTCAATTTCCCGCCAAGAGGTTTTTTTCTCGAAATTCCCGCTGAAAAGTATCCGCGCGCGCGCTTTGAATCAACCGTCGAAAGTTCTCCGCTTTTGAATTTCCCGCCGAAAGGTCTCCGCTTTTGAATTTCCCGCCGAAAAAGGCCCCCTCTTTTGAATTTCCCACCAAGAGGTTTTTTTCGAACTGCCCGCTGAACAGTATCCGCGCTTTGAATCAACCGCCGAAAGGTCTCCGCTTTTGAATCAACCGCCGAAAGGTCTCCCCCCTTTTGAATTTCCCGCCGAAAAAGGTCTCCCCCCTCTTTTGAATTTCCCGCCAAAAGGTCTCCCCCCTCTTTTGAATTTCCCCCGCCAAGAGCGTCGTTTTTCTCGAACTTCCCGCTGAAAAGTATCCGCTTTGAATCAACCGCCGAAAGGTCTTCGCTTTTGAATTTCCCGCCAAAAGATATTCCCCCCCCCCCCCCGTCTTCTGAATTTTCCGCCAAAAGGTTTTTTGAATTTCCCGCCGATTTCCTGTCGGTATGTCGGTAAGGTAGATTCCCACATGAACCATGTTTGGGCCAGAATTTACCGTCGGTATGGTAGATTCCCACAGGTACCATGTTTGGGTCAGAATCTGCCGTCGGTAAATTCCTGGGGACTTGCTGGAATCTACCTTACAGACCGTCGGTAAAGTAGATTCCTACATGAGGGGGAACCATCATAGGTACACTACTCCAATAGAGACGAGACAGGTTGCAATTTTCAGCTTTTAAGTATTTGTATTTTGTTTCATCAATGATTTTTAGGGTTTTCCATCTGGAGAGAATATTGTTAATGCCTTTTGGTAGAGTGTTGATGGGATTACTATTTGCTAATTTGTAAGTTGAGGAATCTGCGAGTAAATGATGAGTTTTTGTAATGTAATCTGATTTGTTAAGAATGACTGTTGAATTTCCTTTGTCAGCTCGTGTAACTAAAAGTTGAGGGTTCTTTTTTAAGAATGAGGCCGTGTGTTTTATAATTCGATTAGTGTTGAAAACTGATGTTGGAATATTTATTTTGTTTAAGATTTTAGTGAATCTGGTTCTAATTTCGATTTGTCTAGGTTTGTCGAGTAAAAAATCTAATTTGGACTCAAGTTCGGAGATTGATTTGTGGATATGCGTTTTTATGTTTGAGAGTTTGAGGTAAGAGGAAAACAAAACTTTTCACCTAGAGACAAGAATGTGGAAATGTGTAGCGGAATATCAATGTTGGAGAGATTTATAAGCCATTCTTTCGTTTTATTTAATGTGATTGTCGAATTTATATTATTTAGAGAATCAGTGGAAAGATTATTATTTGTGTCCTGCTGTCTATTAGTAAGGGTTGAGTATAAGATGTTGTGATTTTGTGTTGTTTGATTTATGTTTTGATAATTTAGGTGATGTATATTGTTTTGGTTCAGATGTGTTGGTAATGATATTGTTCTTAAAAATTCGTCATGATTGAAAATGTGAAGATGTATGTTCTTGGTTCGGTGAAATCTAAGGTTTTGAAGTTTTTTTTTTTGTGTTTTCCATATGAGAGTTTTCATATGAGAGCTATGAGAATTAATATAATAATACGAATATAAATATATTTCCGCTTACTTTTATGAATTATAATTGATTTGGCATAAGGACGGGTATGAGTAAAGCGTAAACAATATTTTACAAGATAAATAAGTTGTAATTTAGATTTATTATTATATTTGAATTAACGTATAAACTGATAAAATAAGCGATGAGAGTGTGCGATAATTTTTTTGTATCCATTAATAACTAAACGCAGAGAATCAAGAGCTAAATAAGCATTGAAATCATCTAAAAGCCTCGCTCGTGCCGTCGGGTGACGTCACGCGCCAGTCGTGCTCAGATTGCTTTTTCCCTCGAATTCTGCGTTTCGGCTTGGCCGCACATGGGCGTGCTCAGCGTCCATGTGTTGGTGTAGCTGCCGAAGGCGCGGTCGGGAAACTTCGGTGGCGCTCGGCTCTTCCCGAAGACGTCCGAGCGTCGCTCGCTGGGCGCTCGATGGGCGCGCAAGAGACTAGTGAGGGGGTAACTTTTGCGCGCGATCTGGCTGCACTGGAACGAGGTTTTCCGTCCGATCGATCTCGACATATGTGTGGCCGTACTGCGGATTGGAATATGCATTAAATGAATTTCAAAGAGAAAAACATGTATCGAGAAAATTGTTTTCTCTCGATTGGCCGTTTATACCGAGAATGCGGGTTAAAAAAATTAACGATGAACCGCGTTAAGAAATAAAACGCCGAAACGACCATGGAAGGTTCAAAAACAAATCTCGAGCCTTTGCCGCGGTCATTACAGCGTTTTTTTTTCAACAGTAAACATTATGGATAATCGTGTATCATAAATGTTTTTCTATCCTCAATGAGCGTCGTGGCTGAGTTGTCAGCGTGACGGATTGACGATGCCTGCGGTCCGGGTTCGATCCCTGACTAATCGACTTTTTTTAATCTATTTTTTTTCTTCATTTTATATTCAAAAAATGTGGAACTTACTTTCACTTTAGCTATTCTTGCCTGTCCAGGCATTATTTATGATATTTAATTCACATATGTTTAATTTAAAAAAAAACATTGGCTACCGTGGATCAAACCCGCGTCTGCACTCAGAGCCCGCACGCTGATATATCAACCGCGAGGCTCTTATGATTGCAAGCTTGCCTTACGTATACACACTTATCTAACCTTAAAAAAAATTCGCTGCATACCAATTGCATATTGTTTTTATAACCCTAAAGTATTATTGAAGACAAATGAAAACGATTTTTCCAAATTCTTAGAGTGGTGTTATCCCTTAAAGAATAGAAATTGATTTTTTGATTGTTGTAAATGTATATCCCCTCTTAAAGACTTTAAGAGGGAATGACACCTCATCGCGGTCGGTATGGTAGAACAATTATAGATTCCCAAAAATCTCTGAAACGGCTCTTCAGATCCCGTCGAAACTTTGCCAAACGACGTCAAATAGATAGACAAATAGCTGTCAGCCCCTCGATTTTTCTGAATTTGAGAAAAAAATGTAGATTGGCTTATCATAAGCCAATTTAGTTTTTTTTCTCAAATTCAAAAAATTTGAGGGGCAGACAGCTGTTCGTCTATCTATTTAACGTCGTTTGGCAAAGTTTCGACGGGATCTGAAGAGCCGTTTCAGAGATTTTTGGGAATCTATAATTGTTCTACCATACCGACCGCGATGAGGTGTCATTCCCTCTTGAGGCGTCTGGCCACCTTGGCCGATCGAAAATAGGTATTTAAAAAAAAATAATAAACTCGAAAGTATGGGCCGGAATATTTTTATTTTTTTTACCTAACGTCAGAAAGGGCTTTAAGAATAACGTTAACAAATTTCCGCACGATACGCGCGGTCGTTATCCCAGCTGTTACCCGGTCATGACACATCTGAAAAAAAAATCAGCTCATTCGTGAGTAGTGTCGCTACAATGTAACGTAGCGGTTTTTTTCGACCATTAAAAAAATTATAGTGAGCTATAATTTCGGTGAAAAATACAAATATTTTCTTCGGCTCACCATAATTTTTTTAATGGTCGGAAAAAAACCGCTACGCTACATTGTAGCGACACTACTCACGAATGAGCTGTTTTTTTTGCAGATGTGACATGACCGGGTAACAGCTGGGACAACGACCGCGCGTATCGTGCGGAGGGCCTCCGCGGAAATGTGCATAACGGCGCTATTTTTTAATATTTTGAACGGAAATTTGTTAACGTTATTCTTAAAGCCCTTTCTGACGTTATGTAAAAAAAATAAAAATATTCCGGCCCATACTTTCGAGTTTATTATTTTTTTTTAAATACCTATTTTCGATCGGCCAAGGTGGCCAGACGCCTTAAAGTCTTTAAGAGGGGATATACATTTACAACAATCAAAAAATAAATTTCTATTCTTTAAGGAATAACACCACTCTAAGAATTTGGAAAAATCGTTTTCATTTGTCTTCAATAATACTTTAGGGTCATAAAAACAATATGCAATTGGTATGCAGCGAATTTTTTTTTTTTAAAGTTAGATAAGTGTGTATACGTAAGGCAGGCTGCAATCATAAGAGCCTCGCGGTTGATATATCAGCATGCGGGCTCTGAGTGCAGACCCGGGTTTGATCCACGGTAGCCAATGTCTTTTTTTAACTTAAACATATATGAATTAAGTATCATAAATAATGCCTGGACAGGCGAGAATAGCTAAAGCGAGAGTAAGTTCGAAATTGTTTGAATATAAAATGAAGAAAAAAAATAGATTAAAAAAAGTCGATTAGCCAGGGATCGAACCCGGACCGCAAGCATCGTCGATCCGTCACGCTGCCAACTCAGCCACGACGCACATTGAGGATAGAAAAACATTTATGATACACACTTATTCATAATGTTTACTGTTAAAAAAAACGCCGTAACGACCGTGGCAAAGGCTCAAGATTTCTTTTTGAACCTTCCACGGTCGCTTCGGCGTTTTATTTTTCAACGCGGTTCGTCGTTAATTTTTTTAACCCGCATTCTCGGCATAAACGGCCAACCGAAAGAAAACAATTCTTTCGATACATGCTTTCCTCTTTGAAATTCATTTAACGCATATTCCAATTCGCAGTACGGCCACACATATGTCGAGCTCGATCGGACGGAAAACCTCGCTCCGTTCGCCTGTCGAGTGAGCGAGGGGCAGAGACTTTTCCCCCACCGAGCTACCCATTCGTGTGCACGCTGACTGCTATATCGACTGGAGCGGTGCTCACGACTCGCGCGGCTACAAGGCAATCTGCAACCTCGACAGAGGCGATGCACACAAAATCATATTCCCGAACTCGCCGCCGCGATTTAGCGCCATTTGCGAGACACGCCGAAAAGGGGAGCGTTGTACGTCTCCCTACTAATGTCTGAGAGAAGGAGTGGATACACAGTGCTGACAGAGATTAGTAGGGAGATGCACAACGCTCCCCTTTTCGGCGTGCCTCGTAAATGGCGCTAAATCGCGGCGGCGAGTTCGGGAGTATGATTTCGTGATCATCGCCTCTGTCGAGGTTGCAGATTCCCTTGTAGCCGCGCGACTCCGTGATCACCTCTCAAGTCAGTATCACAGTCAGCGTGAACATGAATGGGTAGCTCGGAGGGGGAAAAGTCTCTGCCCCTGGCAAATCGCGCTCGCTCGACAGGCGAACGGAGCGAGGTTTTCCGTCCGATCGAGCTCGACATATATGTGTGGCCGTAATGCAGATTGGAATATGCATTAAATGAAGTTCGAAGTGAAAAACATCTATCGAGATCATTGTTTTCTCTCGGTTGCCCATTTATGCCGAAAATGCGGGTTAAAAAAATTAACGATGAACCGCGTTGAAAAATATAACGCCGAAACGACCGTGGAAGGTTCACAAAGAAATCTTGAGCCTTTGCCGCGATCGTTTCGACATTTTTTTTCAACAATAAACATTATGCATAAGGGTGTATCATAAATGTTTCTTTATCTGAAATGAGCGTTGTGGCTGAGTTGGCAGCGTGACGGATTAACGATGCTTACGGTCCGGGTTCAATCCCCAGTGAATCAACTTTTTTTTTGGTCATTTTATATTCAGAAAATTTCAAACTCACTCTCGCTTTAGCTATTCTCGCCTGTTCAGGCATTATTTATGATATTTAATTCGTATATGCTTAATAAAAAATCAAGACATTGCTACGGGGGATCAGTGCAGCTAGATCGCGCGTAAAAGTTACCCCCTCTCTAGTCTCTTACGCGCCCATCGCCCAATCATGGTAGCGCGTTTCCGTGAGCAAGCGACGCTCGGACATTTTCGGAAAGAACCGAGCACGGTCGAAGTTTCCCGACCGCGCCTTCGGCAGCTGCACCTCATGTGCGGCCAAGCCGAAACGAAGGCTTCGAGGGAAAAAGCAATCTGAGCACGACTCGCGCGTGACGTCACCCGACGAGACGCGCGAGGCTTTTAGATGATTTCCATGCTTGTTTAGCTCTTGATTCTCTGTGTTATTAATGTATACAAAAAATGTATCGCGCACTCTGATCGCTTATTTTTTTTAGTTTATACGTTAATTTAAATATAATAAATCTAAATTACAACTTATTTATCTTATATGAAATAGTTTACGCTTTACTCACACCCGTCCTTATGCCAAATAAATTATAATTCATAACAGTAAGTGGAAATATATTCATATTCGTATTATTATATTAATTCTCATACTTTCATCAAGCGATAAAGCATTATTTATCCACAAAAACAAGCCAATTATCCATCCGGCCGAGAATCGTAAGTACCAGAAAGTGCACATATTCTACAAGCGATGAGATGGTCCAGTTGGTAGCATTCCTGGCTTTGGTCCGCAGGGGCCCGTGGTGCAAATTTTTCTCCAAATTTTTGATAATTTCTCATATTTTAGTCATGTTTAAGATTTTCGGAGAAAAAATGATTTAAAACAGATTCAAGTTCTGGTCTATTTCCCAAAAACACATTTTTTTTTCACTGAAAATTCATGATTTTTCATTTTTTTCCTGGAAATTTTTCTTTTTCCTATGACCTGAGTGAACGGCTGCGGAGATATTCGGAGACAAGTTAAAGATGAAAAGAAATGAGATTTTCGTAAAAAAAACTGATTATTATTAGTTTTTTTTCGAAAATTTTCCTTTTTCCTATTACCTGAGTGAACGGCTGCGAAGATATTCGGAGAAAATTTAAAGATGAAAAAAAATTAGATTTTCGTAAAAAAAACTTGTTCTTATTGTTTTTCGGAACTTTTTCTTTTTCCTATTGAGTGAAAGGCTGCGGAGATATTCGGAGAAAAGTTATAGATGAAAAAAAATGAGATTTTCGTAAAAAAAACTTATTACATTTTTTATCTCTCATAATTCTGAGAAATAATGAATTTCCGAAATGTTTGCAAACCTTATTTTCCTTAAGGGGTAACACCACTGTAACGGCCTGCCACGAAGCGTTTTAGACAAATAATACTTGGGGTAATTATTGAGCATATATTGAAGTATATTGCAAAAAAAATGTAGGGGAAAATATTACAAAATGGCGACACTGCAGCAAATTCTTCCAAGGCATGTTGAACTTAAGGTGCTCTGCGGCACGTAGTATAACTTGTGCCAATTTTAATCGGGACAAAATAATTTTTTAAAATTAAATCTAGATGACTGTAGCTAGTGAACCACGTAGGGGATTTTAGAAATATTGATTTTTGAGTAATTGCCGAGTATTTGACTAAAAATGTTCATTTAGACTTAATAAAACAAAATTCTTTTTTTTAGATTAAAATTGGCACAGTTATACTGCGTGCCGCAGAGGTTCGACATGCTTCGGAAGAATTGCTGCAGTGTCGCCATTTTGTAATATTTTCGGATAAAAATGTATAGCAATATACTTAAGTATATGCTCAATAAATACCGCAAGTATTATTTGTTTATCACATTTTCTTCCGCCAAAAAAAATATTAAAAAATACGCTTCCTGTAAGGCCGTTACAGTGGTGTTACCCCTCACAGTCTTCATATAATTTTCGAGATTTTCCCGTGATCGTAATTAAAACGATGAAATATTCGGAGAAATTCGGAGAAACGTGGATGTTTGCGTGAAAATAGCAAAATCCGCAAAACTCCGAATTCTTCATATTTGTTCCAATTCATACAAAAATTCGGAAAAACATTTCGGAAAAAATTGCACTAGGGGCGCAGAATCGTTCCCCACGCTCAGTGCTTTTTTTAAAATTATTATTACTATTAATTCTTATTTGATTAGTTATTTTTATTAGTTATCATCATTATTTTAATTATTTATCTTTTAGTGTCGAAAAATTTATCGCGCACTCTAACCGCTTATTTTATTAGTTTGTACGTTAAGTTAAATATAATAATAAATCTAAATTACAACTTATTGATCTTCTAAAAAGTTATTTGCGCTTCACTCACACCCTATGCCAAATAAATTGTAATTCATAAAAGTAAGCGGAAATTTATTTATATTCGTATTATTATATTCATTCTCATATACTTTCATCAAGCGATAAAGCATTATGATAATGCTTTATCGCTTGATGAAAGTATATAAGCGTATAGTATATGAAAGAAGTATATAGTATATGAGCGTAAGTATATGAAAGTATTTGATTAGTTATTGAATGAATATAATAATACGAATATAAATATATTTCAGCTCATATACTTTCATCAAGCGATAAAGCATTATCATAATGCTCTATCGCCGGATGAAAGTATATGAGCGGAAATATATTTATATTCGTATTATTATATTCGTTCAATAACTAATCAAATAAGAATTAATAGTAATAATAATTTTTAAAAAAGCACTCAGCGCGGGGAACGATCCCGTGTCCCTGCGGACCGAAGCCAGGAACGCTACCAACGGGACCACCTCATCGCTTGTAAATATGTGCACTTTCTGGTACTTACGATTCGCGGCCGGATACATAATGATAATGCTTTATCGCTTGATGAAAGTATATGAGAATGAATATAATAATACGAATATATTTCCGCTTACTTTTATGAATTACAATTTATTTGGCATAGGTCGGGTGTGAGTAAAGCGCAAAAAAAATTTCAGAAGCAAAATAAGTTGTAATTTAGATTTATTATTATATTTAACTCAACATATAAACTAATAAAATAAGCGGTCAAAGTGTGCGTTAAATTTTTCGACACTAAAAGATAACTAATTAAAATAACAATGATAACTAATAAAAATAATTAATCAAATAAGAATAAATAGTAATAATAATGTTAAAAAAGCACGGAGCGCGGGGAACGATCCCGCGCCTCTAGTGCAAATTTTATTCCGAAAAACTCCGATTTTTGCCGGAAAATTTTTCCGAATTTTTGTATGAATTGGAACAAATATGAAGAATTCGGAGTTTTGCGGACAATTATTTTTACGCAAACATCCGAGTTTCTCCGAATTTTTTCCGAATATTTCATCATTTTAATTACAATCATGGGAAAATCTCGTAAATTATATGAAGACTTTAAGGGGTAACACCACTGTAACGGCCTTACAGAAAGTATTTTTTAATATTTTTTTTGGCGCAAGAAAATGTGATAAACAATTAATTCTTCCGGTCTTTATTGAGAATATATTTAAGTATATTGCTACAAATTTTTCATCCGAAAATATTACAAAATGGCGACACTGCAGCAATTCTTTTGAAGCATGTCGAACCTCTGCGGCACGCAGTATAACTGTGCCAATTTTAATCTGAAAAAAATAATTTTGTTTCATTAAGTCTACATGAGTGTAGCTACTAAACCACGTAGGGGATTTTCGTTAAGTTAATTAAAACAATATTTATTAACAAATAACTGTCTTAAAAAAATTGAACATTTTTAGTCAAATACTCGGCAATGACTCAAAAATCAATATTTTTAAAATCCCCTACGTGGTTCACTTGCTACACTCATCTAGATTTAATTTAAAAAAAAATTATTTTATCCAGATTAAAATTGGCACAAGTTATACTGCGTGCCGCAGAGCACTTTAAGTTCAACATGCCTCGAAAGAATTTGCTGCAGTGTCGCCATTTTGTAATATTTTCCCATACATTTTTTTTGCAATATACATCAATATATGCTTAATAATTACCCCAAGTATTATTCGTCTAAGACGCTTCGCGGCAGGTCGTTACAGTGGTGTTACCCCTTAAGGAAAATAATATTTGCCAAAATTTCGGAAATTTATTATTTCTCAGAATTATGAGGGATAAAAAAATGTAATAAGTTTTTTTTACGAAAATCTCATTTTTTCATATAGATTCGTTTATTCCAAATGTACAGCTTTCGCTTTTTACAATAACCCTCCTCTTTCCACTTTTTCATCACATGTTTTCTTACTTTAGCGCCACTTAAATACTACTTATGAACTAAATACTAAATACTAATTAGTGCTCTTTCTCTTTCTCTAGCTCTTTCTCTTTGCTTTTATTCCTCCTCTTCCCGGCTCTCCTCTTTTCTCCCCCTTTTCAGCCTTGCGAGTGCCTTCAAATATTCGCAAATCTCCACCACCGGGTCCCCCCTTAGCGTTTGTTTCGTCCACTCCTCTAACTCCTCGCCTTCCCTTCCTCCTCTCCAATCATCCACCTCCCTAACCCATTCTTCTCTTATCTCTCCTCTTGCCACCTCGCATTTCTATATATATTCTAGATTTTCGACTTCCTCTCCGCACATTCCACACGACCAGCTGTCATATCCCTTTTTCCCAACTTTTCCTACGTTTCCGCATCGCAGTCTAGCCCACTGCTCCTTTGTTTCCCCCCCTATCTGTTTGTTATCCCAATACTTCTCTCTCTCAATCCCCACCTTTGTATCCTTGTACCAGGGGCAGAAGGATGACTTGTCCACTTTGGTCCAGTCCCCTTGCACGTCCTGATCCTTTTTCCTGTTCACCCCCTCGCTCAAGCATCTCTCGACCCTCTCCCTGTTTCCCACACCTGACCACAGCAGATCGACGACTCTTCCATCACCTACTTCGCTCATCGCCTTTTTAAACTCCCTCCCCCACCTTGACGGCCGCCCGTTTAAAATACTTCTGACCTCTTCTCTTAAACACACCCTTGGCCACCTCCCCTCTTGCATCTTCAGAATTTGGGCTATGTAACTACCTGCTCTTTTCGTTGCTTTCACCTCCACACTCCTCCTGCCCGCCTCCAACTTCCATACGTAGCTTGGGGTGTTTCTTGCCACCCCCAAAGCCATTTTGACTAGTTTCCCCTGTAGTTTCTCGACTTCCTCCCTTCTCTTCCACCCCCTTACCTCGACCCCATACAGTGCTCCCGCCTTGACTAGTGAGTCGAACAGCTGTGGCCTCTCTTTCAGTCCATCTACTTTTGCTCTCTTCATGACCCCCCACACCGCATTTGCCGCCTTTTGCGCCCTTGCTACCAGTTCTCTCAAGTGCCGTCCTTCCGTGTTTTGTGTCGAGAACCAGTACCCCAGATACTTGAACTCGCTCACCACCTCTATTATTTTTCCTTTGTAACTCCACTCCTCCCCTCTCTTTCTCCCACCCCCGTTTCTGAATACCATGATTTTTGTTTTTTGAGCATTCACCTCCATCTTAGCTTCTTCCACGTATTTTTCCAGCACCTCTAGCATCCTCCTCAGCCCTTCTGCATCCTCTGCCATTATCGCGATACCGTCCGCATATTTGAGCGCGTAAAATTTCACGCCACCCATTACCGTTCCCTTCGTTCCATCCCTTTCCCATATGTCGTCCACGTCGTCTAACGCTATATTAAACAAAGTCGGGCTGAGCGGGCAGCCCTGTCGCACTCCCTTTCCGGTACTAAATCCCTCCGTTATCCCTTCCTCAGTGATCACCTCATTTTTTGTCCCCTTATAAATTCCCCTTATCATTTTCAGCATTCTTCCCCTCACCCCCTTCTTCCTTAACTTCTCGCACAGCCTATCCCTGTCTATCAGGTCGAAAGCCGCCCTGAAATCTACGAAAGCCACGTACAACTTTCCCCCCTTAATTTTAAGCCTGTTGTTGATTAAGGCGTTCAACACAAACACGTGGTCCCTCGTCCCTCTTCCGCCCCGGAACCCCGCCTGACTCTCTCTAAGAATTCCCTCCCGCTCTACCCACCCATTTAGCCGTCTGACCACAATACTCGCTAGCAGCTTATACCCTATATCCAACAGCGCGACCCCCCTGTAGTTACCTACCACCTCTACATCCGCTGCCTTGTGGATCGGGTAAATCCTTGCCAGGTCCCAGCCCTCCGGCAACTCTCCACTCTCCCAAATTTGATTCATTATTCCCCGCAGTTCTTCCTCCTTTTTCGTCGGGATGCCCTTAAGAAATTCCGCCGCTATTCCGTCTTCTCCTGCCGCTTTTTTATTCTCCAAGCCCCTTAAAGCCCTTCGAACCTCCAGCCTACTTACTTCCCCGTTCAGTTTCGACTCCACTGCCGCGTCCTTTGTCGCGCTTTCGTCCTCCGCCGAGGCCTGCTCCCCCGTGTCTATCCTTTCCTCCTTGCCTCCCAGCAGCTTTGCGAAGTGCGCGGTCCACTGATCTTTGCTGATTCCCTCCCCCGCTTTCCTTCTTTTGATTCTAAATTTCCCTATCGCAGCCCACCACTCCTCCATGTTTACACTCTCCCTCACCTTCTTCCATCTCTCCTCGAACCATTCCCTCTTTTTCCTGTTGCTCAGCTCTTTCATCGCTTTCCTTTCCTGCCGTAAATGACACTTTGCCATGTCCGCCGCCGTTCCCTCCGGCCCTTTACGTTCCTGGCTATCTAACAATTTTTTCACTGCCCCCCACACTTTTGCTTTTTGTTCTCTACATTCTCTGTCATACCAGCCCCTTTCGCCCTCCTGGGTTCTTAAGTTTTTCTTCATTCCAGCCTTCTCCGCTGCTACCCAAATCGCATCTTTCAACCTCCTCCACCCCCCTTCTCCGCCCCCCTCTGTCTGCCATGATTTGTCTAACTCTTCCTCAAAGTCCTCCTTGCCCTCCTCCTTCCAGGATAGTTTCACCCCCTTTGCCCCCTTTGTCCTTTGCCCCCCTTTCCTTACCACCCTCCCCGTACCCCCTTCCATCTCGAATGCTACCGGCAAGTGATCCGACTCCGTTCGCGGTATCACTTCCATTTTTCTAATTACGTCCTCCTCCTCGTCCTCGAGCCTAATTAGAAGGTCGAGCACCGAGCATGCCCCCCCTCCCCCCACATAGGTTACTTTTCCTTCCTCATCTCCCGTCGTCCTGCCATTCAGTACTGTCAGTCCCAGGTCATCACAGAAGTCTAATAGTTTTCTTCCCTCCGCATTTAGGACTTTATCCTGCGATCTTCTCCCTTCTCCTCCCCCCTCACTTTCATCGCACGCGCTCCCCTGTTCGGCTCCAATTCTCGCATTTAGATCCCCCACAATTATTACCGCTGCACCACACCGCGCTCCTTCTTCCACGCGCTGTTTGAGTGCTTCTTCCACTCATTTGAAGCCCCCGTTCACGTAAATAGCAATCAACCATAGGTCTTTGCTCAAGCTTCGCCTTCTTATTTTTAGAATTAATCCGTATTGCCACTCCTCAACTTCACACTTATCACACATACTCTTTTTAACGCCTACTAGATGTCCTCCCGCCGCTCTTCCCATTGTCTTTTCTCGTACCGCCGCCTTCGCCTACCACTTGAACGCTTTTTCCAGTCGTCTTAGTATCCCTTCCTCTTTCTTTCTCTCAACCCATGTTTCCTGACCTAGTATTATGTCAAATTCGGTCAAAAAATCTTTCGCCTCCCACAATTTGCCGGACCCGGCGATATTCCACGTTACCGCTCTTATAGCTCCCTCAGCCCTTTCAATGCTTTCGCCCCCGCCCCCTCTGAAACGGCACTCTTTCCATTTTGCCTTCTCTCTCGACCCAGTACCACCAGGCCCCATCCACGAACATTTTCATGTGACCCAAACCCACGGTCTTACCCGCACGCCTGTTCTCTGCCGCTTCTTTTTTCATCCATTCCGTAACGGTCGCCTCTCGCGCCGTTAGGTCGTCCCCTATGCAAATTCCGGTGCCCCGCAACTCCCCCCTTCTTCTTATGATACCTATTTTGTTGTCCTTAGACGCTAACGCGACCACCGTTCCTCCCCCCGTGCGCCACACTCTCTTGATTTGTGGGGTAATCCCCGTTTTTGCCCACACTACTTTTTCAATCTCCCGCGCTATTACCCGCTCATTTCCGGCCGTATTGATCCCTCTTATTACTATATTGCGCTTTCTTCTATTTCTCTCCTGCGCTTCCCAATACCACTCTTCTTCGCTTAGCGCCTCCGGCTTTCGCGTCACCCTGCCGCTGTGTAGCTGCCCTCTTTGGAGTCTCCACTCTCCCCCCTCCGTCGGTTTCTCCTCTCTGCTGGCCGATCCTCTTGGTTCTCCTCCGCTTGCCTCGCCTTCCTCGCATGGCGTCTCGTGTCTCTTGCTCCCGCCGTTTACTTCCTCTCCGATTTCTGTCTCGTCCGATGCTCGGTTCACATGGGGCTGTCCTCTCTGGCAGCTTTGTCTCCATCCTCGCGTGCCCGTCTCGCTGCCTCGAGTTGGAGAGCATATTTCCATGGCCCCGTGTTGCTTTTTGATCAGTCGTGGTTCTTCTCTTTCCATCGCGCCGTCTGCCGACTTTTGTTCTTCCGCCAGGTCGATCGTCTGCCTGTCCACGCTCCCTCCTTGACGCTCTCTGCTTTCAACTTTTCGCCGCATCCCAGATCGCTTTGTCCTTGTATCTCAGGAATCTCCATTGTTCCGCTTCCGCTAGCAGTCTCCTGATGATTTCGTTCATCTTTTCGCACCGACACGGTAGGGGCGCAATCTCCTCCCTAATTTTCCTGATCAAATCCTCGCATATAATGACCCCTTTTCTCTCCGCCTCTCGAATAGCCCGTCTTATATCTTCCAATGTCGTTTTTTGTTCGCTCTTACTTTCCATTTCGGTTACACTTTCCCCCTCCACTGTCACCGGGACTTGCACCCCCTCCTCCCACTGCCCTTACTCAACCGTCGTGTCCTCCGGGTTCGATTGCTCACCCTCGACATAGCCGTCACTTTTCCCTTCCTCCTGTCCGATGTCGCTTTCCCCCTCACTTCCACTTGCGGCTTCCTCGTCCACAATATTCTCGTTCCAGTCGACCGTGTCCTCCTTCGTCGATTTCCTGCCGGTCACTTCGCGATAGCGCCTCCTTGTTGTCTGTGGTGGCGCTGGTGGCGTTGGCGGCGTATGCAGCACCTTTGCCCTCGCTACTGCCACCCCGACGTCGAAAAACTCCCTAACGTCCCTATTTCCCTCCGCTTTTTTGCTTAGCGGTGGGCGCCCTCTCTTTGTCTTTCCCGAACCCTGGGTGCCCGACCCTGCCACACCGGCCGTTTTCTCTTCCGGGTTCCCCAACTCGCCGCGGCGCTGCCGCTCCTCGCCATTTCCGTTTATTTCCCCTCCTTCACTTTTCTCCATCGTAACCTCACTTTCTCGAGTCTCTTTTTCTCCACTTTCCTTGTTTCCCACACTCGTCTGCATGCTTTTGTTATTATCTCAGGTGGATCCTGGGTCTTACCCCCTGCCCTACCCCACTTTGCTGCTTTTTTCCTCACCTTCAACCACTCTATCTGCTAATATAAATCTTCGCTTACTCGCCACACGTCTAGCCTCTACCGTTCCAACCGGAAGTCCTCATCTTTTTCATATATAGTATATACTTTTCTCCGTATATCTCCGCAACCGTTCACTCAATAGGAAAAAAAAAGTTTCGGAAAAAAAATAAGAACAAGTTTTTTTTACAAAAATCTCATTTTTTTTCATCTTTAAATTTTCTCCGAATATCTTCGCAGCCGTTTACTCAGGTAATAGGAAGAAAGAAAATTTCCGGAAAAAAATAATCAATTTTTTTTTTACGAAAATCTCATTTCTTTTCATCTTTAACTTTTCTCCGAATATCTCCGCAGCCGTTCACTCAGGTCATAGGAAAAAGAGAAATTTCCGGGGAAAAAATGAGAAATAATGAATTTTCAGTGAAAAAATGTGTTATTGGGAAGTAGACCAGAACTTTAATCTGTTTTAAATCATTTTTTCTCCGAAAATCTCAAATATGACTAAAATATGAGAAATTATGAAAAATAAGGAGAAAAATTTGCACTACCGAAGCCAGGAACACTACCAACGGGACCATCTCATCGCTTGTAACATATGTGCACTTTCTGGTACTTACGATTCACGGCCGGATGGATGATTGGCTTGTTTTTGTGGATATATAATGCTTTATCACTTGATGAAAGTATGAGAATTAATATAATAATACGAATATGAATATATTTCCACTTACTTTCATGAATTATAATTTATTTGGCATAAGGACGGGTGTGAGTAAAGCGTAAACCATTTTATATAAGATAAATAAGTTGTAATTTAGATATATTATATTTAAATTAACGTATAAACTAAAAGAATAAGCGATCAGAGTGCGCTATACAATTTTTGTATACATTAATAATGCAGAGAATCAAGAGCTAAACAAGCATGGAAATCATCTAAAAGCCTCGCGCGTCCCGTCGGGTGACGTCACGCGCGAGTCGTGCTCAGATTGCTTTTTCCCTCGAAGCCTTCGTTTCGGCTTGGCCGCACATGAACGTGCTCAGCGTCCATGTGTTTGTGTAGCTGCCGAAGGCGCGGTCGGGAAACCTCGACCGTGCTCGGTTCTTTCCGAAGATATCCGAGCGTCGCTTGCTCTCGGACACGCGCTACCATGATTGGGCGATGGGCGCGCAAGAGAATAGCGAGGGGGTAACTTTTACGCGCGATCTAGCTGTACTGATCCCTGGTAGCAATGTCTTGTTTTTTTTATTAAGCATATATGAATTAAATATCATAAATAATGCCTGAACAGGCGAGAACAGCTAAAGCGAGAGTGAGTTCGAAATTTTCTGAATATAAAATGACAAAAAAAAAAGTTGATTCACTGGGGATTGAACCCGGACCGTAAGCATCGTTAATCCGCCACGCTGCCAACTCAGCCACAACGCTCATTGCAGATAAAGAAACATTTATGATACACCCTCATGCATAATGTTTATTGTTGAAAAAAATGCCGAAATGATCGCGGCAAAGGCTCAAGATTTCTTTGTGAACCTTCCACGGTCGTTTCGGCGTTTTATTTTTCAACGCGGTTCGTCGTTAATTTTTTTAACCGGCATTTTCGGCATAAACGGGCAACCGAGAGAAAACAATGATCTCGATAGATGTTTTTCACTTCGAACTGTTAATTCCACTATCTTCTTTTCTTTTTTTTTAATTTTTCTTTCGCAGGCAGGTCTCGAAGGAGTACACGGTAGGTATCACGTAAGTATTGTTTATTTGAAATAATAAGAGCACAGCACAAAAATGCTCCGAAGGAATGTTCCATTAAATTAAAGTACAAAAAGTCACGGCAAATGCTCACACACACACGAAAACGGCACATTCACGACACTACATGCTAAACGCCTTGCCGATCGCCTTAAGGGCAAGTCCACACGCACACACACTCCCAAACCGTCCATGCGTTGCTCCACTTCGCGATTCTCTCTCTCTCACTTTTCCCTCACGGCCCTTTTCGCGGCGGCCCTTTTAAATGTTGTCTCTAACGCCGGCGATCGCGGTCGCTCGGTCGACACTCACGCCAGTCGCACGTACGCGGATTCGGCTAACGATAAATGACTTCGCTACTTTTGCGCTCACGGACTCTTGCGCTCACGCTCGCTGTCCGACTGACCTAATGGCCTCGTTTCCGGCCACGGCCACGCGGCTCCCGTTCGGCCGCTCTCCCACGCGCCCGCTGCCCGATGCGCCACCTCGCCGGCGCTACCGCAGCTCCGTCGTGCGCGGGACTTTTCAAAAACCCCGCTGAGGGCTCGGTGGCTTTAACAGCTCGGCCCTTCCTGCCGGTTGCTCGCCCTCGAGCTAGTCCCCGAAGCTCCCGCCCACGGTTTTAACTACGGCACGAAATCTGCGAGGTGCCCGGGCGGGCGCCTCAGTCGTTTCGTCCGACCTACTCCTTCTACAGCCGGTTCGGCGTCGCTCGCGTTCTCCGCTGGGGACTCCAACCCTTCGTCGTCGCCGCTGTCTGTGTCGTCGTCGGGTGTCCAGAGCCGCAATTGCGAGGCGTGCGCCGTCGAAGCGTATCGTCTCGCACCCTCCTTGTCATCCAAGTCCGCCACTCGGTAGGTATCCCCACTCAGGGCTTCCACCACCACCAACGGTCCACGATATTTCGCCTGCAGTTTCGTTGACGTACCGGTCGCTTGGGGCGCTGACTTCACGAAGACAATGTCGCCCGGCCGGAAACACACGTCCAGCTGCCTACCCCGGTCGTACCTTTTCTTCATCCTCTGCTGGGCTTCCTGGATCCGTCGGCGCGCTTCGTCCTGCAGCACTCCAGGCGCGGTGTAGCGCTCCGCCGCCGTTGGATGCAGTCTCCTCAGCTCGGCCTCGCCTCGGTGGGGTAAGTACCCAAATACGAGCTCGAACGGACTCACGTTTGTACTGGCGTTCCTTAACTCGTTTAGGTCCCCCTGAATGCGACGCAGTTTCCGGTCCCACGTCGTTCCTTCCTCGTCCTCCAGATTTGCACGAATGGCGGGAACCAGCGTCGCATTGAGACGTTCCACCTGTCCGTTCGCCTGCGGGTGCCTCGGCGAATTTAGCCGGTGGCGGATTCCATGGCGTTGGCAAAAGACCTCAAATGCTTTTGAGGTAAAACAGGACCCTCGGTCGGAGACGATCACTTCCGGAGCGCCGAAGTTGTCGACAAATTCTTCCAGATGCCGGACTGCACTCGCCGTTCTCGTGTCCTTGACCGCCCGAACGACGATGAACTTCGTCAAGTTGTCGATGACTGCGAGAACGTACTTGTTCCCCCGGCGGCTCGTGATGAAAGGTCTCAGGTGGTCGATATGGATGACCGCGAATGGCCGCCCTCCAGGCGGAATCGGGTGGAGGCCCCCCGCCTGACGGCCCGGCTTCGTTTTCCCCACCGTGCAGGCCCAGCACGCCCGCACATGGCGTTTGACGTAATTACGCATGCCTGGAAAGTAGAAAGTCTCCGCGATACGTGCGAGAGTGCGCTGCGCTCCGGGATGACTCTTCAGGTCGTGATACCTCACGACCAAGCTCTTCCTCATCGTCCTCGGCACCACGTACAGCAATTTTCCCGATTGTCTTTTACAGAGTACGCCCTTCTGAAGCTCGTACCCCTCTACGCAGCTGCGCTCGTATGGCGTCCTTTCCCGCTCTGCCTTGGTTAGGATCGCTTTCTTTTGCCGCACCCATTCGTCGGTGTGCTGGTACATGCGCGTCACCTCGTCCTCGCCGTCAAGCGCAAGGATGGTGCCAACGTCGGCTCCAACAGTTCCCACGGGGGCTCGGCTCATCGCGTCCACGTGGGCCATCTTTTCCCCAGGTCGGTGAACGATGCGGCAATCGTACTCGCTCAGCGCGTCACTCCAGCGTACGATCTGCGGATTGATGGTTTTCTGCGTACTAAGATAGCACAACGCCCGGCAGTCAGTAACGATGATGAATGCTATGTTCGCCAGCATCGGACGCATCCTCGTGACTGCCCACACGACGGCAAGCAGCTCCAACTTGCTGCTATGGTAATTTGCCTCCGGCTCCGTCGTACGCCTGCTCACGGCATACACGAGCCTCAATTTCTTGTTGTGCTCTCGCTGCAGCAGCATCCCCGCTAAACCGACCGCACTCGCATCCGTGTGGACCTCCGTGTCGGCGTCCGGGTCGAAAGCCCGTAATACCGGCGGTTCCGTCATCCGCGCCCTTAGTGCCTCAAACGCACTCCGCTGTGCCTCCGCCCACTCGAATTTTGCCGACTTCTTCAATAGGGACGTCAGCGGCGTTGCTAAGTGCGCGAAATGTGGAACAAATTTTCGGAAGAAACTTACAAGTCCCAGGAACCGACGTACTTCATGGGCATTCTTCGGCGGCGGGTATGCTCGGATGGTTTCCACTTTCGCCTCTCCTGGCTCGATCCCCTCGCCCGAGATCTCGTGACCTAAGTATGTCACCCGGTCAAACAAGAAGCGGCACTTCCTGAGATTGATGGTCAGCCCTGCCTTCCGCAGGGCTTCCAACACCAGGCGCAGTTTCGGTCCGAGATCTCCCCAGTCCTTCCCCGGGATGAGGATATCGTCGAGGTAGAACAGAGCGACGTCGTCCCTCAATGGACCCAAGGCCTTGTGCATCACCTTGCTGAAATACGCGGGTCCATTCATCAGTCCAAAAATCATCCGGGTGAATTCAACGGTCTCCTCTGGGGTAATTATGGCGGTTTTCTCGCGCGCCTCCGCTGCCAGTGGGATCTGAAGATACCCGTGCGCAAGGTCCAGGACTACGAACAGCGTGCTGTCGCGTATCCGTGCCAGATGGTCGTCGATGTTGGGCAGCGGAAAATGCACGCGCTCCGTTACCGCGTTCAACTTCCTGAAATCCACACACAACCGTGATTCACCCGATTTCTTTTTTACTAAGAGCACCGGACTCGCGTATCTCGAGCTGGTCTCAGTGACGACGCCCGCCTCCCGCCACTCCCCGATGATATCCCGGATCTCCTTCCTCTCCCGTTCCGTCGCGCGATAGGGCTTGCATTGCACAGGGGGTACGCCAGCCGGTATACGAATATCCATGAGTACGTCCCTAGCACATCCCAGCTCACGGGAAGTCAAGGCTACACAATCCCGGAAGGAGTTCAGCAACCCCAGCAACTCTTGGCGCGCTTCCTTGGTCTGTTTCGGGCCCACCGACACGTCCTCCTCTCTGACGTCGTCCCTCACGACCGGCGATGCGATCGTCCGCACGGCCGATATACTCCCTCGAGTGGTCACATGCCCCGGGCGCAGTGTTCGTCCTTGTCGTCCCCAGTTTACCACCGGTACAGTGGCAGTGGCATCGCACCCCACGACGTCCACCAGCGCGATGGAGTTCGCTTGTACGGTTGTCTGCGCCGTTGTCCTCAGTGACGTCGACGGCGCCGGCTCCTCGGATCGACCAGACGCGCTCCGATAGAAGGTCATGGTACCCCCTTCCTTCCAGAACGCCACTCCCGGGTGTTCCGTGTACGTCCGTCCCACCAGCATATCCATACCCTGGACGTTATCGGGCACAACCTGAATCGCCACGTTCTCGACCGTCACTCCATCGATGGAGACGTCCGCGATGATGGACCCGCACGTTCGAACGACGAAGTCTGGGGGGCCGAATGCCTTAAGGTCGGTGCTCGTCGACGTCACCGGCAAGCCCTCCGCTCGAGCTCGCGACAGCCTCAGCGTGCATTCAGAGCTGCCTGTATCTATGAATGCCGCCACTTCTCGCCCACCCACCAGAGCCATTTTCAAATACTTCGCCGCCGAATTGTCTGGCTTCGTACTTACAGCTTGCACTGCTGGCCTCTCGGTCCGTCCCGCTGCTGGGCACTGGCTGCGGATATGCCCCTTGGTATTGCAGCGATAGCAGGTGGGAATTTGCCTCTCCTCCTGGCAGTCCCGTGACAAGTGTCCCGGCTTCCGGCAATTGTAGCATGGGCGGTCCTGCCTCGACGCTGCCCCAGCCGCCGACTCCCTTGTACTCACCGATTGAGATCCACGGTCCGCGCTACCCTGAGTCACCCTGGGGTGCGGCTTCTTTTGGGTCCGGGCTCCTCGGTCACCGCGCTGGTCATACTCCCGCCGTTGGTTGGCCAATGTTTTCTCATAGAAAATGAGATCATGTAGCAGCGCGTCATGGGTGTACTGGGTCGCGGGCAACGCAAGGTTGCAAAGCTCCCTTGACCACAGCCCGGCCAAAATTTCGCCTCGTTCCTCCAAGAACGTGAGCCCCAGCGGTGCGCACAGTCGCACTTTCGCGTGGAAGTACCGCGCCAAGTCCTCACCTCGTTCCTGGCGGCGGGCCTTCATCCGAGTCCATCGGGTCGACATGTCGTCGCGCACGGCAAAGGTGGCCAGAAACGCCTCACGAAATTCAGCCCATGACCGCAGTTCCCGGATGCGTGCTCTGTACCAGTCTTTGGCACCTTCCCTCAGGTGCATCCTCGCAGCGGTTAGGAGATAATTATCGGGCCACTGGTGCATGACCGCCAGTGACTCCAAATTTTCCAGCCACTCACGGGCTCGGATGCCGTCCGCCTCGCCACGGAACTCTTCAATGTCTCGTGACAGGTCGGGTAGAACCTGCCCCGTCCGTGGCAGAGCGTGCTCCTGCGCGTTTTCCGTCGCGGGTGGCGGAAGCCGCATGTTGGTTAAGAGTCCGGCCAGCATCTCCAACACCGGTTCCTGCGCTTCGCTCAGTAACGCCGTCCGCAACGCGTTCACTACTGTCGCACTCGTATTTTGCTCATTCATTGAGGATTGTTCCCGCGGTTCGGCGCGCGGACCCGACGGGGCACTACTTTCACGCGACACATCTCGCGCTTGCGCGGCCCTGTCACTCGCCACCGCAAATGGCGGCTCCGCGTCTCTCGCTGCCGTCGCATAGTTATTCGCGCGCTCGTCCGGCGTCGCTCGGCCGCCATCTTGGCCACTCGCGCGTCGCCCCACGTCGGTTAAACTCGACGCGTTTAAAAGTCCTCCCCTTCCCCTACCCCGCACTCCCGAGTGATTGAGCGGCATGACGGTCAGACTTTGGACGAATTGCTCAAATAGCTCCGCGTCTGCCATCAACTGCTCGCTTCTACCACTCTCACTCGGGGAAGGTTTTTTTTTTTCGCCCCGGCACGCGTGTGAATCCCACTTCTGAATGTTAATTCCACTATCTTCTTTTCTTTTTTTTTTTATTTTTCTTTCGCAGGCAGGTCTCGAAGGAGTACACGGTAGGTATCACGTAAGTATTGTTTATTTGAAATAATAAGAGCACAGCACAAAAATGCTCCGAAGGAATGTTCCATTAAATTAAAGTACAAAAAGTCACGGCAAATGCTCACACCCACACGAAAACGGCACATTCACGACACTACATGCTAAACGCCTTGCCGATCGCCTTAAGGGCAAGTCCACACGCACACACACTCCCAAACCGTCCATGCGTTGCTCCACTTCGCGATTCTCTCTCTCTCACTTTTCCCTCACGGCCCTTTTCGCGGTGGCCCTTTTAAATGTTGTCTCTAACGCCGGCGATCGCGGTCGCTCGGTCGACACTCACGCCAGTCGCACGTACGCGGATTCGGCTAACGATAAATGACTTCGCTACTTTTGCGCTCACGGACTCTCGCGCTCACGCTCGCTGTCCGACTGACCTAATGGCCTCGTTTCCGGCCACGGCCACGCGGCTCCCGTTCGGCCGCTCTCCCACGCGCCCGCTGCCCGATGCGCCACCTCGCCGGCGCTACCGCAGCTCCGTCGTGCGCGGGACTTTTCAAAAACCCCGCTGAGGGCTCGGTGGCTTTAACAGAACTTCATTTAATGCATATTCCAATCCGCAGTACGGCCACACATATATGTCAAGCTCGATCGGACGGAAAACCTCGCTCCGTTCGCCTGTCGAGCGAGCGCGATTTGCGAGGGGCAGACTTTTCCCCCACCGAGTTACCCATTCGTGTTCTCGCTGACTGCGATACCGACTTGAGCGGTGATCACGGACTCGCGCGACTACAAGGGAATCTGCAACCTCGACCGAGGCGATGATCACGAAATCATACTCCCGAACTCGCCGCCGCGATTTAGCGCCATTTACGAGGCACGCCGAAAAGGGGAGCGTTGTGCATCTCCCTACTAGTCTCTGGTGCTGACGCAACATCTGCAAAAACGCAGCAAACAAGGAGGCGCTGCGATCAGTGCAGCCAGATCGCGCGCAAAAGTTACCCCTTCGGCAGCTACACCAATACATGGACGCTGAGCACGTTCATGTGCGGCCAAGCCGAACCGAAGGATTCGAGGGAAAAAGCAATCGAGCACGACTCGTGCGTGACGTCACCCGACGGCACGAGCGAGGCTTTTAGATGATTTCAATGCTTATTTAGCCCTTAATTCTCTGCGTTATTAATGCATAAAAATAATGTATCGCACACTCTCATCGCTTATTTTTTCAGTTTATACGTTAATTTAAATATAATAATAAATATAAATTACAACTTATGTATCTTCTAAAATATTGTTTACGCTTTACTCACACCCGTCCTTATGCCAAATAAATTATAATTCATAAAAGTACGCGGAAATATATTAATATTCGTATTATAATATTAATTCTCATAGCTCTCATATGAAAACTCTCATATAAAACACTCTCATATGAAACTCTCATATGAAAAAATCCAAAAAACTTAAAAACCTTAGATTTGAACGAACCAAGAACACACATCTTCACATTTTCAATCATGACGATTTTTTAAGAACAATATCATCACAAACACATCTGAATCACAACAATATACATGACCTAAATCATCAAAACATAAATCAAACAATACAAAATCACAACATCTTATACTCAACCCTTACTAATAGACAACAGGATACAAATAATAATCTTTGAACTGATCCTCTGAATAATATAAATTCGACAATCACATTAAATAAAACGAAATAATGACTTATAAATCTCTCCAACATTGATATTCCGCTACACATTTCCACATTCTTGGCTCCAGGTGAAAAGTTTTGTTTTCCTTACCTCAAACTCTGAAACATAAAAACTCATATCCACAAATCAATCTCCGAACTTGAGTCCAAATTAGATTTTTTATTCGACAAACCTAGACAAATCGAAATTAGAACCAGATTCACTAATATCTTAAACAAAATAAATATTCCCACATCATTTTCCAACACTAATCAAATTATAAAACACACGTCCTCATTCTTAAAAAACAACCCTCAAATTTTAGTTACACGAGCTGACAAAGGAAATTCAACAGTCATTCTTAACATTATCAGATTACATTATAAAAACTCATAATTTACTCGCAGATTCCTCAACTTACAAATTAACAAATGGAAATCCCATCAACACTTTACCAAAAGGCATTCACCATATTCTCTCCAGATGGAAAACCCTAAAAATCATTGATGAAACAAAATACGAATATTTAAAAGCTGAAAATTGCGACCTATTTCGTCTCTATTGGCTGCCAAAAATTCATAAAAATAATTATCCACTTCGTCCATAGTATCATCAATAAATAGTCCAACCCATAAAATAGCTGAATTAATACAATCTAAACTTTCTAAATTAATCAATACGACTAATTCACACGTAAAAGATAGTTTCCACCTAAAACATTCACTTTCTAACACCTCAGTTCAACTCAACTACGAATTTGTCTCGTTTGATGTTGTTTCTCTCTATACCAGCATCCCATTACAACTTGTTATTCAAAGCCTTCAAAAAAGATCAAATCTATTTTCAAAAACATTTCCTTTAAACGAAATAATTAAAGCCATAGAATACATCATGTTCTCAACTTTCTTTACATTTCCAAATAAAATTTACCAACAAATCTCAGGCTTACCAATGGGCTCACCTCTGGCTCCAATACTATCTAACATCGTCATGATTGATCTTGAAACAAATTATCTGGAAAAATTAAAATTTTCGTTATCACTATATAAAAGATATGTTGATGATATTATTATTGCTCTACCAACAGACAAAATTGAATCCACCAAAAAGATTTTTAACTCATATAACTCAAAATTACAATTTACATCAGAAAATGAAGTAGATAAAAAATCATGTTTCTCGACATACTTTTAATACATAAACAAAATTCAATTATCACAAATTGGTATACGAAACCAACCTGGTCAGGCAGAGTCATAAATTTCTTTTCACACCACCCACTTTCCCAAAAAAAAACCATAATTTACATGCTAGTTGACAGAGCAATAAAATTATCTCATCCTTCATTTCACAAAGAAAACCTCAAACTTATTAGTAACAAGATGACACAAAATTGCTATCCGATGTCTTTCACAGAAAAAATAATAAAACATCGGCTTTCCACAATCAACAATCAAAAAAAGAATAACAACAACTTTGATTCTTCCAGACTAATAAATGTTCCTTACACGAAAAAAAACATCCATCATCAACTAATTCGTCTTTTCCAACAATACAACATATCATTAGTCACAAACAATAAACACAACATTTCATCGATTACTGGCTCCACCAAAGACAAAATAAATAACAACCAAAAATCCAACATAGTTTACAAAATCGATTGTAAGGATTGCAATGCCGCATACATCGGCCAAACCAAAAGATACCTTGAAACCAGAATAAAAGAACATAAAAATAGCCTAAAACATACTACCACAATACACACAGCCTTAGCACAACATGCAATAGAACAAAAACATGCCTTTCAATTCTACAATGTAAAAATTTTGGACAATGAAAATTGGCTCAAATACTCTTAATATGACCCATCGATTTCATTTCTCTTGACACGTCACTGCCTGAAGGATCTTTCTCCCCCGATTCGCAAAATAAAGACTCTAATAAGTTTCACGAAATTAAGACACCACTCAGTTTCTCTCGAACTCTCCGTAATCACACAACTCAATATGTAACTGAGTAATGTAAATTTCGAGTTTTTGTTTATTTTGGAAGAAAATGAAAAAAAATTTAAACTCAATAGATAATCATCAGTCATTTGATACTTTATTAAAAATTTTTTAAAACCAATAACGTACATTAAATTTTCACAAATTTCAAATTTCAAATCACAAATCACGTACATTAAAGATGGTCCCGTTGGTAGCGTTCCTAGCTTAGGGGCGCGGGATCGTTCCCCGCGCTCAGTGCTTTTCTGTTTTTTTTTAATTATTATTTTCTTTTTGTATGGGGCGAATTGTTTATAGGTGAAACACGCTCAGTGAAAGAACATTAATCTGAAAATAGGAAAACTGCTCGTGATGTTTTACGATTAATTTTTTTTTGTTAGGTCAATGGTGACTGTTCACAAATAAACAATTCACCCCATTACAATGAAAATTACCTGTAAATGTAAAAAAATACAACAATACCACTTTCTGGCACTTACGATTCGCGGCCGGATAGATGATTTACTTGTTTTTGGGAATAATGCTTTATCGGTTGATCGAAGTTTGAGAATGAATATAATAATACGAATATAAATATATTTCCACTTATTTGTATGAATTACAATTTATTTGGCATAGGGACGGGTGTCAGTAAAGCGTAAACAATTTTTTAGAAGATAAATAAGTTGTAATTTAGTTTTATTATTACATTTAAATTAACGTACAATCTAATAAAATAAGCGATCGGAGTGCGCGTTACATTTTTCGACACTATAAGATAACTAGTTGAAATAATAATGATAACGAATCAAATAAGAATTAATAGTAATAATAAATTTAAAAAAAGGACTGACCGCGGGGAACGATCCCGCGCCCCTGCGGACCGAAGTCAGGAACGCTACCAAAGGGACCATCTCATCACCTGTAGAATATGCGCACTTTCTGGTACGGACGATTCGCGGCCGGATGGAGGAATGGCTGGTTTTTGGGGATAGTGCTTTATCACTTAATGAAAGTATATGAGAATGAATATAATAATATGAATATAAATATATTTCCGCTCAATTTTATGAATTACCATTTATTTGGCATAGGGACGGGGGTGAGCGAGCGCAAAAAACTTTTTAGAAGATAAATAAGTTAAAATTTAGATTTATTATTACATTAAATTTATCGTACAAACTAATAAAATAAGCGGTCGAATTGCTGAATAAATTTTTCGACACTAAAAGATAACTAATTAAAATAATAATGATAACTAACAAAAATAATCAAATAAGAATTAATAGTAATAATAATTTCATTCATAATTTTCATACACATAATTTTCACTCATTGCTTGTAGAATATGTGCACTTTCTGGTACTGACGATTCGCGGTCGGATGGATGATTGGCTTGTTTTTGGCGATAATGCTTTATCGCTTGATGAAAGTATGAGAATTAATGAGTCAAAGATGTGTGCGGCCGTGATGGTGACAAGTTGCTAGTTGAAGATTCGGCTTCAGTCCGGCCAATAGAGGTTTTCCAAGGTCAACGATGGAAATAAATCATGCTTTCTTACGTTTCGACCCTTTGGTTCGGGTCCTCTACAGAAATTATATTTTTCTCTATAAATTTTGATACACAAATTTTACAAATCGAGTTTGAAGGAATTAAATACACGAATGTTTTATGTTATGATTGTGTTATAAAATTGTTGTGTCGTTTTGTATAACTGATATGCTAATTCTGTTTTGGTTATAACTATATTGATTTGATATGCATAAGTTCTTGCATTGCGTTAATTCTTCTTATTCATCGGTGTTTGAAATGAGTGATGAGTGAGTGTGTGGTTTATTATACTATGGAGGTATAAAGAAATGAAATATGAGAAACGAATAACGTCGATGTTGTTGATGTTTCTAACTTTTGCTTATATTGGGAAGGTTATTTCAAAAGACAGTATTTTATGGAAGTAAGTACTGTTGTGCTGGAGTATACTCAACAGATGGAAGAATTTATCGTTTTTTAGCGATTTTTATCATCTGTAAGGGATTAATAATTATAAGAAAGTTTTGTGTTTTATTTGTGAAAATTTAATGTACGTGATTGATTTAAAAGAAATTTTAATGAAGTATCAAATGACTGTGATGATTAGCTATTGAGTTTAAGATTTAAAAAATATTCTTACAAAATAAACAAAAACTCGAAATTTACATTACTCAGTTACATATGGAGTTGTGTGGTCACGGAGAGTTCGAGAGAAACTGAGTGGTGTCTTAATTTCGTGAAGCTTATTAGAGTCTTTATTTTGCGAATCGGGGGAGAAAGATCCTTTAGGGAGTGACGTATCAAGAGAAATAAAATTGGTGCGTCACATTAAGAGTATTTAAAATCAAGTTATAGTGTCAATAATTTAAAAATTGTTATGTCAAGTAAAGTATTGTAAAATATTTTAATAGTTATATAATAGAGTTATAAATCGAGCTTAGTTTTTGTATGTCAGTTCCAAAATTTATGACGTTGGAGTGTGCCTTACTTTGGATCATTTCTAGGATTAGTCTTTTTTGAGCCAATTTTCATTGTTCAAAATTTTTACATTGTCGAACTGAAAGGCATGTTTTTGTTCTATTGCATGTTGTGCTAAGGCTGTGTGTATTGTGGTAGTATGTTTTAGGCTATTTTTTTCTTTTATTCTGGTTTCAAGGTATCTTTTTGTTTGGCCGGTGTATGTGGCACTGCAATCCTTACAATCGATTTTGTAAACTATGTTGAATTTTTGGTTGTTATTTATGTTGTCTTTGGTGGAGCCAGTAATCGATGAAATGTTGTGTTTATTGTTTGTGACTAATGTTATGTTGTATTGTTGGAAAAGACGAATTAGTTGACGATGGATGTTTTTTTTTGTGTAAGGAACATTTATTGGGAGTACAACTTTGCAGTGACCGTTTTTTTCAAAAGTTTAAGGCTTTATTATAAAAAAGTGGCTACATATTTTTTAATCAAAGTACTGCCCGTCGCTAGCTACGACCTCGGCCCATTTTTCAGGTAGCATTCGAATCCCGAGTCGATAAAAGTCTTGGTCCTTGGAGGCAAACCAGGAATCGACCCAATTTTTAACTTCTTCGTAAGTACCGAAGTGCTGGTCAGCCAAATCGTGTGCCATTGACCGGAACAAGTGATAGTCGGAAGGGGCAATGTCTGGAGAGTATGGCGGGTGGGATAAAACCTCCCATTTCAGCGTTTCCAAGTATTTTTTCACGACATTTGGAACATGCGGTCGGGCATTGTCATGCTGCAGTATCACCTTATCATGTCTTTCGTTGAATTGTGGCCGTTTCTCTTTGAGTGCCTTACTCAAGCGCATCAACTGACGTCGGTAGAGTTCCCCTGTGATGGTTTCGGATGGTTTGAGCAGCTCATAGTACACAACGCCCAGCTGGTCCCACCAGATACACAGCATCACTTTGGATCCGTGAATATTCGGATTGGGCGTCGATGACGGAATATGACCAGGCAGTCCCCATGATTTTCGGCGTTTAGGATTATCGTAGTAAACCCACTTTTCATCTCCAGTCACAATCCGGTGCAAAAATCCCTTCCTTTGTTGTCTTTGGAGCAGTTCCCGCAAATGCTGAGAATTCGGCTCGTAGGTTGCCATGTTTGAGTGCCAATAACTTTATAATGCATACAAGTATCCGTTAGCTTTTTTAAATTGTTTACATTGGCAGAGCCTCTAGTTTAAAATGCCACTTTTTTTTATTGAGCTAGGGCCACTACTTCGGCCGCAGTGGCTCTCTAAGTAAAACGGTCACTGCAAAGTTGTACTCCTAATATTAGTCTGGAAGAATGAAAATTGTTGTTATTCTTTTTTTGATTGTTGATTGTGGAAAGCCGATGTTTTATTATTTTTTCTGTGAAAGACATCGGATAGCAATTTTGTGTCATCTTGTTACTAATAAGTTTGAGGTTTTCTCTGTGAAATGAAGGATGAGATAATTTTATTGCTCTGTCAACTAGCATGTAAATTATGGTTTTTTTTTGGGAAAGTGGGTGGTGTGAAAAGAAATTTATGTATCTGCCTGACCAGGTTGGTTCCCTATACCAATTTGTGATAATTGAGTTTTGTTTATGGATTAAAAGTATATCAAGAAACAGGATTTTTTATCTACTTCATTTTCTGATGTAAATTGTAATTTTGAGTTATATGAGTTAAAAATCTTTTTGGTGGATTCAATTTTGTCTGTTGGTAGAACAATAATAATATCATCAACATATCTTTTATATAGTGGTAACGGAAATTTTAATTTTTCCAGACAATTTGTTTCAAGTTCAATCATGACGATGTTAGATAGTATTGGAGCCAGAGGTAGAGCCCAATGGTAAGCCTGAGATTTGTTGGTAATTTTTATTTTAAAATGTAAAGAAAGTTGAGAACATGATGTATTCTATGGCTTTAATTATTTCATTTAAAGGAAATGTTTTTGAAAATAGATTTGATCTTTTTTGAAGGCTTTGAATAACAAGTTGGTATAGAGAGAAACAACATCAAGCTAGACGAATTTGTAGTTGAGTGGAATTGAGATGTTAGAAAGAGAATGTTTTAGGTGGAAAGTATCTTTGACGTGTGAATTAGTCGTATTGATTAATTTATAAAGTTTAGATTGTATAAATTCAGCTAGTTTATGCGTTGGACTATTTATTGAGGATACTATTGGACGAAGTGGATAATTATTTTTATGAATTTTTGGCATTCAATAGAGACGAAATAGATTGCAATTTTCAGCATTTAATTATTCGTATTTTGTTTCATCAATGATTTTTAGGGTTTTCCATCTGGAGAGAATATGGTGAATGCCTTTTGGTAAAGTGTTAATGGGAATTCTATTTGTTAATTTGTAAGTTGAGGAATCTGCGAGTAAATTATGAGTTTTTATAATGTAATCTGATTTGTTAATAATGACTGTTGAATTTCCTTTGTCAGCTCGTGTAACTAAAAGTTGAGGGTTGTTTTTTAAGAATGAAGACGTGTGTTTTATAATTTGATTAGTGTTGGAAAATGATGGAATATTTATTTTGTTTAAGATTTTAGTGAATCTGGTTCTAATTTCGATTTGTCTAGGTTTGTCGAATAAAAAATCCAATTTGGACTCAAGTTCGGAGATTGATTTGTGGATATGAGTTTTTATGTTTGAGAGTTTGAGGTAAGGAAAACAAAATTTTTCACCTAGAGACAAGAATGTGGAAATGTGTAGCGGAATATCAATGTTGGAGAGATTTATAAGCCATTCTTTCGTCTTATTAAACGTGAATGTCGAATTTATATTATCCAGAGGATCAGTGGAAAGATTATTATTTGTGTCCTGTTGTCTATTAGTAAGGGTTGAGTATAAGATGTTGTGATTTTGTGTTGTTTGATTTATCTTTTGATAATTTCGGTGATGTGTATTGTTTTGGTTCAGATGTGTTTGTGATGACGTTGTTCCTAAAAAATCGTCATGATTGAAAATGTGAAGATGTATGTTCTTGGTTCGTTCAAATCTAAGGTTTTAAAGTTTTTTGGATTTTTTCATATGAGAGTTTCATATGAGAGTGTTTTATATGAGAGTTTTCATATGAGAGCTATGAGAATTAATATAATAATACGAATATTAATATATTTCCGCGTACTTTTATGAATTATAATTTATTTGGCATAAGGACGGGTGTGAGTAAAGCGTAAACAATATTTTAGAAGATACTAAGTTGTAATTTAGATTTATTATTATATTTAAATTAACGTATAAACTGAAAAAAATAAGCGATGAGAGTGTGCGATACATTCTTTTTATACATTAATAACGCAGAGAATCAAGGGCTAAATAAGCATTGAAATCATCTAAAAGCCTCGCTCGTGCCGTCGGGTGACGTCACGCACGAGTCGTGCTCAGATTGCTTTTTCCCTCGAATCCTTCGGTTCGGCTTGGCCGCACATGAACGTACTCAGCGTCCATGTATTGGTGTAGCTGCCGAAGGCGCGGTCGGGAAACTTCGGCGCGCTCGGCTCTTTCCGAAGATGTCCGAGCGTCGCTCTCTCACCGACACGCGCTACCATGATTGCGATGGGCGCGTAAGAGACTAGCGAGGGGGTAACTTGTGCGCGCGATCTCGCTGCACTGCTTGCTGAGATGCGTATTCGATCCTCTTCCATCCCTCTTACACGACATCGATACTCAGCTTACTTCTCGAGGTCTTAGAGATAGTGGCGCCATCTCTGTTGGACCACATTTTTGTAGCCACTTTGAAATGCACAGATCGGCCTCCTCCCACTCTAGCCTCCATGGTCCGTATCTTTAGTGTATCAAAATATAGTAATGATGATACTGCGGATGATGCTCACTACTGTAGAGCCAATCTCTGTGTTGATAATGTCGCTGCGGGTGGTGCCATAGCCTAGCTTTTGCAAAGAATACTTCCGATGTGACTTTCGGGTGTATCGCTTCAATTCTTCCGATGAGTTGTCGTTGTCTAATATCTGTCACTTTATGAGCGTTTTTACATGACCTTGTAGTATAGGCATCACATTTAGTTCACTGGATGATCTAGGTTATTGCACTTTGCACAGCGGAGGAGCGGTTTATCTGATGCGTTATTTAAAGTGCATTTTCCGTTTTCGTATGAAGCACTACATTTGCCGCAGTGGTATGTGAGGTTATAATGTACACTCGGATGTTCCAGGCGCTGACATATTCTACGTACTTTTCACATTATAATCTCGGCTATCTAACCACATTTAAATGGAATTTATATTTACGTCGGATATAAATTATTGTGGCATTTCTTAGGTGTTTTTTAAAAATAATTTGGTGGGTAATTGCACTACGACTTAAGGGTAGAAACATCTTAAGGCACTACTACAGCTACACGAAATTTATTTATAAAATAAATTAAGGTTAAGAAAATTAAAATTTTCAGCTCATATGACAGCTAATAACAGACAGCTGAGAACAACGCATGCACAAAACATGTGTATAGAGTACACGATGACTAACGTTCCTAGCGCCGCTTATGCGGAACCCTTATTTATTGCACTTTTACGGACGCGCCAGAATGCGGAGATTGGACTCCTTCCCTATAGTCTCCATGGGCGCGCTAGTAGGCCTATTCTGTAACTCGGTTTAGCTTGCGACAGCCAATAACAGGCTCTCTTTCTTATGTGATCGTCCATGGGATTGGCTGTTACTATTCATCGATAACGAAAACTGTCGCTACCGAGTTATAACGAATTACAGAATCGCGGTACTGTAGGCCTATTCTGTAACTCGGTGGTGACAGTTGTCGCTATAGTTAGCTAGCGACAGCCAATCGCATGCACGATTACAGAAGAAAGGGAGCCTTTTATTGGCTGTCGCTAGTTAACGGTAACGAAAATAGTCGTTACGAGTTACAGAATAGGCCTACTGTTGATGTTGTATTGTATATGTGTGTGAAAGAACACACTGACGTTGGGGTCATAGCGCGCTCTCTGTCGCTCCCAGGCGCTTTACCGTGCTTGCGGTAATGGTGCGTTCTTGCTCGCACCTACAAGTTATCTAGTGTATGCCTATTTTGTAACTCGGTAGCGACAGTGTTCAATATTTCGAGAAAAAAAATAATTATCGTGTCGCTAAAGTTAAAATGTTGTCATAAAAAAATATTTGCATTATAAATATTAATATTTTATATTGTTTATGTTATCTTCATTACCAAATAAAAGTGTTGGTTCATTCATAACTAATTAAAAACTTTGTTCGATTAACAATTACTTCCAAATAAAAAATTTGTGTTGCAGTATTATTTTAAATATGCCGCGCAAACTCAGGTCATTGGATACGTGGAACGATACGGTATCGCCATATCTTCTTATTATAGGGGACAAATGTTTTTACGGACAATTATTCTGTCTAAATTTCAATGCAGACCCTGCAGTGTTAAATGTTGCAATTTTAAAAGCCATTATCTCCCAATCTAAATAGTCGACTGTTCTAAAATTTCACTCAAACATGCATAATGATATGAACAATGTCTGGTTAAAATTTAAACAAAATCTATAGAAAACAGGATTGCGCGCTCGTACTACCTTAAGATTGTGATAACGAGAGTTACATTTCGAGAGAGTTGCACGAGAGTTTCGATAATATTATTGCAGATGGGGAAGGTGATTTGGTGTTTCAGTGACTGCGAAATAAACGCGAATAACATGTATGCAAAAAGAATGTGAAGAATAAATGTAACAATAAATGCAATAAAAAGAAGTATTCAACGTATCCGAATTTATAAACGCTCTTATTACCTGAAGAGAATAAAAACGTATGCAGGAATCTAACCCTGAAGCTTGGGGTTACAAAACTTGGCCCTAACCATGTAGCCAAACTGCGATTTTTTCATTTGGAATAAAGATCGTTTATGTTCATCTCAGCTGCTTGGTTCTACGGAATTCTCATATGACACGCAGGTGACCTCAATTACGATGATGTCTATGAATCATTTTGATTCTCAGTAAGCTTATTATTTATTAATTTGTTTTTTTTTAAATTCGTATCCCTATCAAATATATGATAAACTAGGTAGGGGGTAGTAAGGCCAACGGCGCATGCGCCTCGATCAGGAGAGAGAGAGACAGACAAAAACTATTTGTCCTTGCCGCACATCCTCCAACTGTAATGCTACGTAGTGGCAAAAACCACGGTCTTATAGACAGGTCTGGGCACTCCAAGCCCCTTCCTATATAACGCAGTGTGACTGTCTTGAACCCTATGTTTCTCAATTTGTGTACCAAAGACCGGAGCGCCTCAATCTCCGAGGCCGGTGTGCAACAAAGAGAGGAATATAGGGCAGCCGTCTTTTTCTCCGTGCGCTTGCGTGTTAGGCTTGCAGATTTGTATAACGTCTTGATGGGTTATTTATTCTAATTCAAATCGTAATTAAGGCTCATATTAACAAATGCATTGTAACAATTGCACGTTTATTTTAGTTCAATGGTGACACATTGTAATTTTTGTTTTAAGGTTATACAATTCTTATTTTGTTTTGATAATAATAATATGGGTATTTTTGGATTTCGAAACCATCGGGTACATTTTATTTAAATTTAATCAGTCAGATTCGCTTAACTATTTCACATGTCATATCATTCTTCAGTCTACTATCCATTACATGACATTCATTAAATTTATATTCGCTAGCACAATTATAGATTTAGACATATGTACAAATACGGTAACAATATCGCTACGCGGACCTAGTTCAATAAATAAATCACACACGCATTGTGGAAGCTCTCGGCACAACGGCTCTATCAACTTTTTTGAAATAGCTAAAACGGAGCGCATGCTTGCCTGCAGGCTAAAATGTTATACGAATACGCAGCGTCTTTCAGCACGCAGACCAAAATTTTCTCATACAACATAGCGTCTTATGGCACGCAAACCTAAATTGGTTATAAAACGTGGCGTCTTATGGCACGCTGTCCCAAAATAGTAAACAACAGTAAATTATGCACACAAATCGACATTTACACTCAACGTAGCGTCTTATGGCACGCAGACCAATATTTTGTCATACGACGTAGCGTCTTATGGCACGCTGGCCAACACAATTGTAAAAAGATAGAAAACGTGGCGTCTTATGGCACGCTGACCCAAAATTCATTTAACTATTAACCCGCTTGCCGGTAAATTTAGAGACGGAGTGTCTGTTTGCACGCTAGGCCCTTTTATATTAAGGCAAACTCGCTGGACGGCTTGGTGATTGTCTATTGGCCATTTATTGGATTTTGATTTGTGTTTTTACTCACAATTTACCGGTTCAAATATTTTTACTACACTGGTAACTCCAATTCATCGCAATTCGTGATGAGGACCCGTTAACCGTTGACGCTCGGAGTCCTTTCGACTGTCGTTGATTCCGACGTTTCCTTTATGGCGGGGACGATTTATCGCGAATGGTGGTTGACATTTCTCGATGAAAATTCCTCCGGAATACTGTGGAATCAGGCGAAGCGGCCACCAGGAACGAGAATCGATCGGCGACGATTGGATGTCCACGAAGTGAGGATCCGACCTGGTGACTGCGTGCCTTTTTTGGTCGGGTCCTCGTGGTTGAATTTCTTATCCTCCAGGTCAAGATGCGTGAGCAGTTTCTTTTTTGAAAATATTGTCACGATATAATACGGAATACCCTCGCGCACGTTTTCGCGAAGAGTTTTATGACGATTCAACTCCGTGTTCCGTGATGTTCCCGGATTTTCCGTACGCGTAAAACGAGGCTCGGACGCCCGTGACGTCAGTCTTTTCGTACGTCTTACTTCGTCGACCGCCGTCCAGCAAGAGAGAGAGAGCCAGCGTCTTTTCTCTCCGTCGTCGCATTGCATGTCATTTACTCTAGCGCCATCTCTATCATCTACTGGTCACATGGTCTTCGAACCCACGGGCGGGAAATTCAAATTTCTTAATCAGTCTTATTTTCACCTACAATATAATGGGACGAATACCCGTAATTTCCTTATTTCAATACACAATTTGCCCCGCAGGGCGAATCATTTCTTTTATTTCTACTCCCAACCTCATCGACAGCGAATGCACAGGCGATTTACGGCTCGCAGGCCTATTTTCTTTGATTTATGAGTACAAAAATTCGCTTCGTCTTCAGACGGACGACAGCGCGGACAATTTCCGGCTTGCAACCCTAAAGTATATCACAACGTTCGGCATCCGTCTTCGGAACACCGATCGCCATCCTCAGACGTGCGCTAATGCCGTGCATTTCCGCATTACAGAAACGTTCGACTTACGCTATTATTACTCGCTCACGGCGCCTTGGCCGGAATCAAGCCGAGTTGCTTGATTGTTACATGTGAAACATCGGGTACCTACGTTATTTTCGCTCGCTTATACTATGGTTCGCTAGTTACGTTCGGGGGGGCGCCTTCGCCCGGACTCCTCGTTGACAGGCTTCCTCTGGAATCTCGTCGGCGACGATGCAGCTCGCTGCGTTCCGTGAGATGATTGTCTTTTCAGAATTGAGGGCCACTTCGCTGACGGTCGGCGTTACCCGCTGATGCTTCCCGGCGCAAAGTCGTCTTCGGAATGTTTAATCACGATGGGTGATGATCATGCACAGTGCTTGGCGACTGCGTGCCTTGAAGCACGTGTCCGGGGAGAATTTGAACTCCGCGTCGTTAATGCCCGCGCCACGTCGTGACCGGCACCAGAGTAGTCGGGATCCCAAAGGCGCACGAGGCACGACAATACTCGAACACGCAGGAGGTTTATCCGATGGGCGATTTGGGACGAGAATCCACGCGGATTCCGTGGCGCGTTACCTTCGTCCGTTGGCGCACCAACAAACGGATGCCTTGTCCTATTGTCCAAGGGTTTTCACGAATCCCGAGTTGTGTCCACTCCGTGCAATCCCGGAGGGTTCGGATGCTAGTGAGTGCAACGAAACACGCAAGACAGGCCGCCGGCTTGCGAGACAATTCTCTCGACCATTGCTTGACTTCCGCTTCGCACCTCTGTCTCGCTAGACGTTTTTCTTTGTAAAGGGGAGAGTGCAAGGGAGTCTCCTTGGTCATCGCTGACCGGTTTTACCCACAATGCCCATTACCGGATGGCGAGCTTGGCGCTCACTAGTGGCCCTCTCCAGGCGCGCAAAGTTCGAATACCGCGAGTTGGACAAAATTCGCTACAGCATCAATATTAAATTGAATTCAACCCGTAAAATCGAATCGCAAGCCGAAGAACCAAGTGGAAGTGCGAAAGTTATAAACGAGTTCAATCCTTATTTATTATCGTACAAGCCTGCTATATTATACGAATGAAAAATTATTCGTTTTTACTTTTAAAGCTCTGGATTTGTACCCGCAGGTTCTGAATTTTTCAAAATATTTTATTTTACTCTATTAGTCAGCTATATCAATGTTTCTACTGTGTGGCGAAATGAGTTATCATAACTATATGAAATAACATTTTGAATTATTAAAAAGAATACTAAAAATAGGATTGTAAGGTGCGGCCGGGATTAATTAAATATTACACTGTAGTGTCAAAACTCTTATTTATTAGCTTTTGTGAAATTTCGCTTGTTTTCTCATCTCGCTATTTTTTTTTTGAAGCGATTTGGTTTGCTGCGCAGAAAATTGCCGCATATGAAGACGCAAATAATAATGGATCGCATATGATAAAAAGCTATTTGCATGCTCCTTACACGGGAATGAAAATTTATATGACATTAACATATCGTTGATAGTTCGATTGTATACATTTGGTAAATGACAATTTTCTATAAAGCGCGACACTGAAACAATGATGAGATTGAAGAATGTTTTGCTCAGATGGATGAGCCCCCCCCCCCATGTTTTTAAATTCACAAGCTGTGCACTCGCTTCTTGTGAATATGAATCTGCATTCTTGATGGCATTTCTACAGACGTCGCATTTAGTGTACCTGAGAAGTTGCTTGCAAAGATATCCTGAAATTTCAACAAATCAAAAACACGAGATGGTAAGAAGTATATTTGTATTGTTACCTAATGATACCAGCTTCCCTATTTCATTTTACGCAAATAAAAATGTAGACGCTAGTAGTAGCAGTCAACATACAAAGGAAATCCTTCTAATCATTATTCCTATAATTTTTGTAATAAGAAAAGGTCATGAGATAAGAATTAACGTGGTGTTAAACATGCTTTCGGTTGATCTTTCACGCAATTATATCTGTTTCACATCACCTTCAGCGATAATGAAAATGGAGTGAGTCACATTCAGGTACATAGAGTCCTGTATGAAAAAAAATTTATGTGAAAATATATAACTTATTCTGCAGTAAAATAGTGATAGTGATAGTGTTTATTATTTCAGGTATACCCCTTCGGGGTGTTTACACATAGAAGGCCCCCCTGCATACACGTTCCCCCTTACAACATTTTCTTATTTCTAACTTATATCCTATTGCCGTTTTGCCTTTCGTCTCGTCTCGTATTCGCTTCCTCGTTTACCAATTTCCCAATCAGATTCTCGAAGTGCTTTATGTACACACATAGTTCAGTTACCGGCTCCTTTCTAAGCACCGTCTGTATTTTTCTATCGATTTGCTCTCCTTCTTTGTCCCCTATCCATTTTTTCAGATCTTCTACTATTTATTTTTTTATGTTTTCCTTGGCTTTCTCGCACGTACATATATGCACTAAGTTTTCCACTTCCTTTTTACAAACCCTGCATTTGGTGTCACTATATCCCTTGTTTCCTTCCTTTCCCACATTCCCACATCTCAATCTCGCCCAGGTTTCTTTTGTTTCGCCCATTATATTCACATCCTCCCAGTACTTCTCTGTCCCTATAATACACTTCCTCCTGTTGTACTGTGCGCAATATGTCGATTTTTCGATTTTGTTCCAATCCTGTTGGGATTCTTGGTCCACTTTTGTTTTCGCCCCCCTTTCTACTATTCTTTCCATTTCCCTTACATCGTCGTTTGCTATCGCTCTCCATAGGTTTCCCTCTCCTACTTCCTGCATTGCCTCTTTGACTTCCTCTCCCCATTTTGTTGGGTTTCCATTTAGTACTCCTCTCGCCTTCTCTTTGAGGCATTTCTTCGGCCACCTTTCCTCCCCCATCTTCATTATCTCTATTAAATAGCTTGCTACCCTCTTCCATATTTCCGCCGTTATACCCCTATATCCCGCTTCCATCCGCCATATATAGCTTGGCGTGTTTCTATTAAGGCCCATGGCCATTTTCACATATCCTCCTTGGAGTCTTTCCACTTGCTCCCGTCTCTTCCACCCCCAAACTTCATTCCCGTACAGTATCCCACTTTTAACAATCGCATCCATCAGATATAGTCTTTTTTCAAACTGTTTATTCCGGCCCTTTTAAATGTTCCCCATGTCGCATTGGTGGCTCTTCTTATTTTTTCCGTTATATTTTTAATGTGTTTTTCGAAAGTGTTTCCTGCCGAAAAGACTACCCCGAGATAACGGTATTCCTTCACTATTTCCAATTCCTGGTTGTTATATTTCCATTTCTGGTTTTTCTTGTTCCGCCCCCCCCCCTTTTGAATCTTACAATTTTTGTCTTTTTAATGTTTACCGTCAGTTTATTTTTTCCTACGTATTTTTCTAACGATTTCAACATTTCCCGTAGGCCCTCTTCTTCATCGGCCACCAACACTATGTCGTCCGCGAATTTAAGCGCGAATATTTTTTCGCCTCCTATAACCGTTCCCCCTTCATTCCTTGACCTCCATATGTCGTCCATATCCTCTATGAAGAGACTGAAGAGTGAAGGGCTGAGTGGGCACCCTTGTCTCACCCCTGTTATTGTCTCAAAACGTTCGGTTTTTCCTTCTCCTGCAATTACCTCATTTATGGTTTTTTCATACATATTTTCTATCATTTTGAGCAGCCTTCCTCTTATTCCTATTTTCTTGATTTTCTTTATGAGAAGGTCCCTATCTATAGTGTCGAAGGCCGCCTTAAAGCCGACAAATGCTGCAAATAATTTCCCGCCTTTTTTCTTTAGTTTGTTGTTTATCAGAGCATTTAAAACGAACACGTGGTCTCTTGTCCCCCTCCCGCTTCTGAAGCCTGCTTGGCTCTCCTTTAGTACTCCTTTTCCTTCCAACCAGTATCTAAGACGCCCGGTGACTATGCTAGCTAGAAGTTTGTATCCTGTGTTCAGGAGTGTGATTCCCCTGTAATTTTTGGCACAATTTACATCTCCTGCTTTGTACAGTGGGAAGATTCTCCCTACTTCCCATCCCCTAGCTAACTTTCCCCTATCCCATAACTCGCTCAAGATTTCTCTTAACTCTTCGTAGCCTTCCTCCGGCAGGGCTTTAAAAAACTCTATTGTTATCCCATCTTCCCCGGCGGCTTTCCCACTTTTCATGCCTTTTAGTGCTTTCCTGATTTCCTTTAAATCAATTTTTCGGTTTGCTCTTGTAGTCCATATGTCCTCTTCCAGCTCTTCTTCCTCTACCCTTTCCTCCCTTCCTCTCTCTCTTCCCTCTCTTTTCCCTCCTCCTAATAACTCGCTGAAATGACTCATCCAGTCTTCTTTGCTAACATGACTACCTACATTGGCTCCTTTCGGTCTAAAGGGCTTGATTGCTTTCCATAGGTCTCCTACATTCCTGCAACTTTCTACTTTCTTCCATTTTTCTTCCAAACATTGTCTTTGTATTCTTTTTTTAATCCTTTTTAGCTCTTTCCTTGCCTCCATTAAGTTTGCTCTTTCCGTTTCCCCTTTCCCCTGTAGGTATTTTTTCAGCCATATCCATACTATTTTTCGTTGTTCTCTCATTTGTGCGGGGATTTTCTTTAGCCCTTGTTTGTTTCCACCCATCCTCGCAGTCATTCCTATTTCTTTTGCTGTTGTTTCTATGATTCTTTTTAATCTCTCCCACTTTTCTTCCCCTCCTTGTACTGGATCCATTTTCCTCCAGTTTTCACTAAATTTGTCTGCATATTCTGTTGTTAGTTCTTCTTTCCACCTAAGTACTTTTACTTCATTTTTGTTCCCCACCGCTTCTCTTATTATCTCGTTCTTTCTCTGTTGTGTGTCTATGCTAAATGTTAATGGCAAATGGTCCGATTCAATTCTCGTCTCTATTTTCATTTCCGTGATTAGGTGGTCTTTATCCTCATTAATAATAAGGTAGTCAATTACCGACCCTTCTAGTTCCTTTTCCCCCACATATGTATACTGCCCTTCCCAATCCACTTTACATCTACCATTCATTATTATTAAGCCGTTGGTATCACAGAAATCTAAAAGTTTCCGGCCTTCTGCATTTTTGGTTTTATCTTTGGAATTCCTTTCCCCTCTTTCGTCATCTTCTTTCCTCAAATTACCGCCGTCTTCCCCCGTTCTTGCATTCCAGTCTCCGATTACAATCACATTCTCACTCTCCTCCTCTGCTACTTTCACCACTTCTTCCAATTCGTGAATCAGTTTCCTGATGCCACAGTTGTTATAAATTGTTATAATCGTCATTTTCCCCTCCTTCTTTCCTACTTGTATCCCTTTTATTACTAAGCCTTCTTTCCACCTTGTGACCGTCACCTCCTCTCCGAGGTTCTTTTCTATTCCCACTAGATGCCCCCCTATCGCTCTTCCTTTTTTATTACTTCTTGTCGCCGGTTTCGTATACCATTTGTACTGTTTATTTAGCCCACATCATTTTCTTTTCATTCTTTTCCTCTATCCAGGTTTCTTGTATTGCAATGATATCATAGTTTTTCAGGAAATCCCAAGACTCGTTCATTTTTCTCGCCCCGCAATATTCCACGCTACTAATTTAATCGTTCCTCTCGCAGTTTTTACACCCCCTTTTTTCTTCGTGAAACCCACGAAACCCCTTTCTATTTTGCTCTCCTCTCTCTTCGCCGTCGAATCTTCTGTGCTCTTCTTCCCAGTCGCCTTTCAGTTCGTTCCACCGACGCCATTCTCCTTCGGTTCTGATTTTTTGGTGTACCGTTCGTACATCCTCTCTTTCTCTTCTTCTTGTCTCCGCCGTTGTCTCAATCCATCTTTGAACTTCCCTCTCCCTGGAGGTCCAATCGTCTATGATGTACAGTTCTCCTCCCCCTCTTTTATAGTTGTTTTTCATAATCGCCGCATTATTTTTCATTCCACCCAGGGTCACAAGTAGTCCTTTTTGTATCCATCTCCACCCCTTTATTATCGGTCTTATTCCTGTCTGTCGGTGGATCCTTGATGTGACTTCGTACTCGGTGTATCTGTTTGCTCTTCTTATTCCTCGAATAATGTTTGCTCTTCTTCTCCTCCTTTCTTCTTTTTCTTGTTCCCATTCGACTTTCCTCATCCTGCCCGGGTGCTTCCTGTATCCCGCGTTCTGCTGACTTGGGAACCTCCCGTCTTCTTCCTTCCTTTTGCTGCCACTTCCTTCTTCAATTATTGTGTACGGCAATTCCGTGCTACTGATGAGACTCACGGCACTTGCATCGTGTACTTCGTAGTTGTTGTTGTTATTCTTATCCATCTCTCCTCCCAAATGTCCATTTTCATCCTCCTTCTTATCCTTTGTTTTTGCGTTGTCTCTTTCCTGCTTGCTCGTACTCCCGTTTAATTTTTCCACCATCAATTCGTTCTGGAGAAATTCAATTCTCCTTTCCAGAGCACCTATCCTTAAGTCTCTGTTCATACACTGCACTTCCCATTTGGATTGTTCCAGCCATAGCTTGGCCTGCATCTGGGTCAGTTCTTCCTCAAGTTTCCCCTTTTGTATCTCGTTTTCGTCCATAATTCCTTTCACTGATTCTACTACTTCCATTAATTCCTTTTTCAGCGTTTCTTTCCAGGTAATCTCTCACTCTCTTTTCCACCGAAGGAGAGTCTCTTGAATTCTACGTTCAATTTCGTTCGACCCGTCCTCCTGAATTTGCCTAGGTGACGTCACGGAATTTTCCGTCCGCTCCCCTCCTTTTTTATTGCCAGTATACTCTTGCTCTGTCATTCTTTCACTTGCCCTTTTTCCCCTGTTCTTGCCTCATTAGCTTCTGTAATATCCTCTACGAAGTCTTCTGGCACTACATTTCTCTCCTCCTCCTCTTCTCTAATTCCTTGTCGATGCTCGTTTTTACCCATTCCCATTTTGAACTCTGGTGATCTCATCAACTTACTTTTTGACTTGAAGGCTTCGTTTACATGTCCCGCCTCCAATTCGTCGTCTGGATCGTCCGTTTCAGCCTCCCCGCTTTTTCCTTCTTCGTCTGTCCAATTTGGTGTTAAAAACTTGTCCAGACTGTTCGTTGTAGGCACTCCCCGCCTTTTCTTGTTCAACGCCCCACGTGGTCTCCCTCTCTTCTTTTTACCGACTGCTGCTTCCACGTCTGGTTTATCTTCCTCCTCGAGCCGCTCCTCCCTGCTGGCGCTCTCGTCGTTCTTTTCCTGATCTTGCATCTCACTTTAGACGTCGTTTTCACTTAACCTCACTTTTCGTTCCTGCCACTTTGGGTTCTTTTTATGTTTCTTTTCTCCTATTTCACTTTGTTCCTATATACTCCACTCACTTCCCACACCTCACTTTTCCTTATTCTATTGTTTTTGTCTCACTCGAACCTTTGAAACTTTCGGTTTCTCTCGCTTATCGCGGCTTCCATCGGGCACACGTCTATCTGATACCGCGGCCCTCGACTAAACCTTCTGCAGTAAAATATATAATTTATATTTTATATATTTTAAATCTATTTCCATCATATATATATTTGACATATTTGGAAAATACACAACACACACACACACACACACACACACACACACACACACACACACACACACACAGCGAGGCTGAAATTCAAAGAGCAAACCGAGCAGATCAGCAGAAAGGCCGCTCGGGTGGCTACCACACTGGCGCGACTCATGCCTAATGTTGGTGGCCCCAAACAGAAGAGGAGGAAACTGCTGTCATCAGTGACGACCTCAGTGCTCACCTATGGCATACCCATATGGGTTGACGCACTGAAAATCCAGGAGTACCGCAGGAAGGCTGCAGCAACGTATCGCGTCAGCGCCTTGAGGGTAGCCTGTGCATTTCGCACTGTCTCCGAGGACGCTATCAACGTTATCGCAGGAATGCTGCCCATTGAGGTGCTCGCTGGGGAGCGTAGATTGATGTACCAGCAGAAGGGAGCTAGAAATCCCACTTATGCAAGGATAGAAGCGAGAGCAACCAGTTTCAACCAGTGGCAGACGATGTGGGATGCCTCTACCAAGGGAAGGTGGACATATCGACTAATCCCGAAGGTGGAGATGTGGGTGAACCGTCTACATGGGGAGCTCAACTATTATCTCACTCAAGTGATCTCAGGACACGGCTGCTTCCGGGCTTATCTCTATAAGTTTAATTATAAAGATTCCCCGGACTGCCCAGCATGTGTAGCAGTCGAGGAGAACGCTGAACATGCATTGTTCCAATGCCCACGTTTTAGTGCCTCCCGCGCGATAGTCGAGGATCAGTTGGAGACTCGCATCACCCCGGACAACCTGGTTGAGTTGATGCTGAAGTCAGCAGACGCATGGACAGCGGTATCGGCTTATGCTGCCGCAGTAATGAAGGAATTGCGACGTGCAGAACGCGCGAGGAAGAAGACGACGCCGGAAGACCAGGCAGTCATAGATGAAATCAGCGACACGAACCCCTAAACCACTCATACCATCTCGAGTGGAACGGGGGATGTAAGGTCGTCTGATAGCACTGAAGGAAGAGCTACGGCTAAGACCTCTCCCGCGATGTAATACCTAGCGGTCGTCCCGCGGGAGAATTTGTAAGGCCACAGAGGAACGGGGGTTTTTAGTCGGTGCAAGCCCGACACACGGCAATTATTTGCTACGGTGCGCAGGCATTTTCCCGCTAAACCTCTTAAAAAAAAACACACACACACACATTTATTAGAGTGACCCGAAAAAAAAACTTTTTTTCCTCTCCCACCGGCTGAAACTCAAGTTTTACGCAGAGCGATTATCTGGGACTTTTCTGTGTCGCTTTTGTAAAGCAGATCGGTTCTTCTTCTGCGTGAATGGTTGATTAATCGTCGCTTTCACTGTGTTATCGATCGTTGTAATTTTCGACAAACACTGCAGGTTCCCCAAATGTATATGACTGAATAATGTTTGTGCCGCCATGACCCGAAAGTATCCCGATGTAGTATCCGATGTTGGGATAACGAATCGTCAAATCGGGATCGGGATAACGAATCGGTATTGTTTTACCATTTGCTGACGTAAAAACGTTACCTTCTTCTGATACCAAGATTGATTTTCGTGGTAAAGGCTGAGGGCCATTCGATATCGTTCTTATTTCGAAAGTAGAAAATGCCACCCATTTCTTGCCACTGCTTGAAGTATAGCGGATCCATCCTGACGGGACGCTTCCAGCATTTTCACATTCGTATAGATGAATAAACATGTTTTCAAAACTTGATGACTGTTCCATTCGATCTTCTGTTCGACAAACGTTACTATCTTGTAACGTACCATCCATCTAAGCAGAAAATACAGAAAAACGCTATAATATTATGCATGGGTGAAACGTAAAAATATTTGTTGCGTTTAACCTCATTGTTACTTTCATTGCCCAAAATCATTGAATGATGTTTAGTTTTTTGCATTTTATACAGCGATGGAAGAAACAATGTGTAAACATTAGAAACTATATTATTTAGAGAATGCCAACATTTTTTAAAGCGCGTGAATTTATAGAAATCAGAGACATGCAAGGATATGATTGTGTGTAAAATAAAAATTACGAGGGTCATTGCGCGTAATATAACAAACATGAGAATGGTTTTTCAATTGCGGGATTGAGCCTTCTCTAGTGATATACCACAAAAATATTTACATCGTTAGTCACATGCTCGGCTGCGCTCATGAAATCCTTGTTGATACCCCTATTTTCCTCGAGTGCTCGTAGCTTATTGCTTTCTGTGGATGGCACACAAGTGTCCTGACAAGAACTGTGACTGATGGGATCTAGATCAATCTCCATATTTTGTACAGGCTTTGGTAGATGGGTCCTCTCAGTATCTTTCCAGTCTATGAGCGCTATACCCGGGTGACTGGTGGTGGAAAATGGATCATTTTCCTTGTTGTAAGACCCACACGCTGTAGATGCTCCTGACTCGAAGTTTGTGTTCGAGTCCTTGAAAAAAAAAACAACTTGAAGTTATTATAGCGTATTCTTAACACATCCTTTAGAATACGCTATAAAATACGCCTGAAAACAGGTCTTGAGATTAAACATGATAACCGAACATATGAAAGAAAAGAAAGCAAAAACAAACATAGCATAAAAGCCGATTGCACATATTTATTGCATATGTGATCAAATTATACTGTCACCGAAATTAATCGCAAATATTTTATAACTATAAAAATTGATTTCGGATGAAATAGAACATCAATCAAGTCTGTAGAGGTAGAAAAGAAATGACCTAAGCAGTGAAGTACGGTGAAGTACAATGAGTGTCAAAAAACATGTCCCACATTATTTGAAACTTATAAAGTAGAAGTGAACCAACTAACAAAAGAATGAGTTGATGTATTTCTTTGAGTTGATATATGCATTAGTTAGAAAATGATTACTTACCGTGCTTTCACTCTCACTATATTTGCTAGTCGATGGGAATATCGACGGAATGGCTGATTTTGCCAGTCTTGGATGGTGATAAGCAACCTGCATATTCATTTGAAACATCAGTTATGTCAAGAAAAAATTATATTGCTACTCACTGAGCATACCAAATGATTTTATACGCTAGATTGCTGAGTAACAATGGGACAGTTTATGATTATCAATATTTTATTAATTTTCGTCGTTTCTGTTTAGATTGTTTGGGTATATTCAACGCAAATTAATTATGAGCTGTTTTTATAATAGGAAATCTATCATGTTACAAATACATTACAATTAGCATGCTCTTGCAGTACGCTTACACGAAAAAAAATAGAAAACGTATAACAGAATTACTTACATTAGCAATGATCTTTCCATTTATATCTTTATGCACGAAATTGCGTACAATGTCGGAGGGAAGAAAATGTTTTTCGCATATTGAGTGCGCGCTCGTTACGTTTATTTTTGTAGCAGGAATAACGCTCACCCACTTTGCACGTAACTCGTGATTTTGCGGAAAAAAGAACAAAGAGACGCGTTCTTTGTTGTTCGTGTATCCACTTTTACATCCCGGAATTACACATTTTTTACCCATTTTTCTTTTTTACAATAAATATTTCGAAACACATAACGATAAATTTATACTGAATAAATAATAAAATACTGGCGTAGATATTGAACTGAGTGAACTGTCGAAAGAGGTTAACGGATTGTAAATAAAGAAACAAAACAGTAAAGTTGCCGCGCATGCTTACTAAATAGGCCTCTCCCTCACTAGCGTTAGCGGCGAAAATTCACAACATCGGCTTCATTTTCGAGCACGGTTTTACAGCCGGAGTGCCCAGACCAGTGTATACGACCGCGGCAAAAACGTAAAGAAAAGTGGATCGGATAAGCGTGCCTACCATATCGTGGCCGTTTCCTGACCTGTATATAAGATCGGGATGTTGGCGAGCCCTACGCCTGGCAGTGCCGTCAGCGGTCTCGCGATAGCTACCGGTATGCAGGGTTAACCGACTCGACATCAAAGATGGGCGTGGGCCATTACCCACTTAATGAAATTACAAATCTAATTAATAATTACTTTTAGCGTTTGTAATGAAAAATCATTTAATTACAAATTATCTCGATCGTTGGTCATTCGAATTTATTTAATTACAAATTATTTCAAGCGTTTATAATCAGAAATTATTTAATTAAAAATTACTTCGAGCGTTTGTAATTAGAATTTATTCACTTACAAATTACTTCGCGCATTTGCAATCAGAATGTATTTAATTACAAATTACTTCGAGCATTTGTAATTGAATTACTTTTGTAATTTAATTACTTTTGTAATTTAGACACCGCACAGTGGGGCAGAATCCCAAAAAGCTGGCCAAAATTCGGAAAGTGTCCAAAATGATCTCCAATTCTCTTCTCGGGGGTTTTCGGGGTCGCTGAATACGAATCTGTTATCAGAATTACGATTTTCAAAATGACGGACCCAAAGTGGCGGACATAATTCAACCAATTAGTCAAATAATTCAGTAAAAAATACCCAATCATATTTCTTAAGGGTTTTTGGGATCGCTGATTACGAATTTGTTATAGGAATGTTAATTTTCAAAATAGCAGACGCGATATATAGACGATTCCACAAAAATTTTCAATTTTTAAATATTTTTTAATAGAAAATGTTTCATAATATTTTTAGGTTTAAATGAGTAGAAAATCTCTTGAGCCATGTTTTTATTTTTGAACAATTTCTTGAGTACAAAATTTGCAATAAATCAAATATCTGTTATTTACTTCTAGTAACAAAAATCTTGTATGTCATCTTCAATGTTGGAATCATTCGATTCGGATTCTGATGTTGACCCACTTGTATCCAAATCGGAATCGTTCCTTATCTCTTGTCTGGTGACTTCAGGTTGTTTTAACATTTCTATAGCTTCTTTATGTAAAGATTTCGCCGGTCTCTGGGGCAATTTCCTGATGCTTGAGAGAAATGGATCTGATGATACTAAGAGCCTATAGAAAATGTCTCGCATATTCGATTCTCGAGAGCATTTTCTGGAATGATGTAACCTGTAGTTCTTTATGTCCTTATTGCGTGACTCTTGGGCCTCTTCAGAAAGTTATCCGATCGGTAAAAGGGCATATTTTACCATTTCTGCTCCGTGCATCAACACTTTGTGCACAGATGTTGGCATGTAATACCATGGATATAAAGCAACGAATAAACGGGCAGTATTTACACAATAGTCTTTGAATTTTTCTTCGTCTATATCATACCCGCTCGAAATTGCCTGCAAAATAACATGAAATTGGTGAATTAAATTTTCATCGACTCCTGTTATTTCAGCAGATATATTAGCATTTTCGAAAAAGCGGCGGGCGGTATTTCCATCGTTTGAGCTGCCATATCCTGGCTTTGGTCGATCAACGATAAGCCCCAGTGTTGTCTTAAATTGAGTCTGTATGTCTTCCTTGCGTACTTTCACAATCTTTTTCACTTCCTCTTCACGAGCTTGCCACTTTTGAGTTGTGAGCTTATACGACAAATGCAAACAGCACTCGAAAAAACGAATCCACGCATGTAATGTAGATATGCCAAATCTTAAATTATCTGTAGTAATGTCCATTTTTATAATTTTGATGTTATTAAAATCTTTAGAAGTGGCTTTGCACAGGAAGCAGCGTTGTGCAGAAGTGGTACCGGTTACAGCGTTACAGACTTTGCCGTCTATCATCGTAAACGACATACAATAGGTTACTGAAATTGATTTTTCATTTTGTTCAGTAGTGTATGGTGCAAGACCCGCAATCTGCTGTTCAATGTCGGTAACTTCTTTCAGTGTTGATTGTACATCTTCATGTACAAACTGCAATCGTATTGGCCTGCAGAATCGAGGAGATGAAGGTCTAGGATTTTTCCACACAATAGTTCTTTCATCCGTCTCGTGATTGTTGTAGATTAATTGCAAAGGTACCAGAGAAGTATAAAAAATGCTTTCATCAGATTTTCCAGCCTCATCAAATTTTTGCTTATAAACACTTTGACCGCTGCTTCCATCACATCCCCATTTATAGGGATGTGATGGAAGCAGAATTTCAGAATTATAGATTATAGAATTTCAGAATTTAGAGTATCGATGACATCAGCCTGAAGTTGTATAATTCTGTATGTGGTATGATCAAGTAAAGCCTGTAGTTTAATTTGTGCGCACGACTCAGTAATATTCATGTACACAACTGATGGATAACAACGATTTTTTGCTTTTTCTACTTCATGGTATGATGGGTATAATTTGCATTTACGTGCTCTAGCTGCATTTCTTGATAGCTGATAAGAGCGCTTTGATTCTCCTTTCTCGATCATCAAAGAAAGTGCTTCGTCTGGGGTTAAAGGTGTCTCATTTTTTGACCGAACAGCAGCTATATATTTTGAGGCTCTTGTTGGGCTGGTTAATGTGACATCTTTAAGAACTTGAGCAGCATCCACTTGACCAGAAGTCCTTAAACTCATTTGAGCAGCATACGTCAATTCTTCTGTAGATAAAGTAGAACGTATTTCTTCAGTCTTTCGCCTCTTAGATCTATCGCTGGATGAAGCAAAGGATTTCGAAGGTCGTCCAGATGTTCCTTTTTCATCATTCTTCACAATCTTCTCAGATGTTGATGTTGTGCATTCAGTATCGGATAATGTTGAAAAACATGCGGTGCCATTCAACCATTCTTCATTATTTTTTAGAAACTTTTCTTGGCCTCTATTTGCTGCTTTCCATCTGGATCGAAAATTTGCAAATAACAGTCCTAATGACTTTTCATCCTCGTCTACTTGTATCACATGTTCTGTTTTCTTGAAAATTGCATCTTTCAAAACTCCAATAACGAATTTCTGTTCGTTTTTTAAACTGTCTTTCACCATGAAAAAAACATCTCTTCTTGATAATTCCATATTTGAAGATTGGGAAGACTCTGTAAAATACCAATATAAACATGTACAAAATTGAATGACATTATTTTGAAATCATTTTATACTTAACAAAACTATATACGGTGTTCTGACTCGAAATGTACAAAAATAATTTATTACTACTAAAAATGATTTTATATTTATAAAGAAAACGAATATTTATGATATAAATGATTAACAAATATATTTACATACATTCTGCACGAAAAAAACCGAAATTACATGAAATCTGTCTTTACGAGAATCACCTCTGTGTCAGTATACAACAGGTATAATAAAGCCTGAACAGCAGGCGGGCTCCTTTCTTTCATACATGGTTGCTCTAGGAGCCCCTCGTCAGTCCTTGCCGAATCGCCGTCTACACTACGTATACACTATGTACGTATACACTAATACACCTTCACTGCCGAAAACCGTTACGCCGTACAAACATGGGGGAAACACAGTTCTAGCTACTGAGAGTTCTTGCAGGAATATTTTATAAAATGTTGAGATTTTCGTAAAGCGTACATTTAGAATAATAAGTTACTGTATTAAAATTTAAATGATCTATGAATATTAATCTATAAATGAACATACTACAAATGGAATTGATAAATAAATATTAATCTATGTTAATAGACAGAAAATATACCAACGCGCTGTAACGTAATAATCAATGGATTACATTCACACGTCCGTTAATGTCGCGCCACGTATTTCTCCCTAAAAATTAGTCTAACTATTCGTTGAGCACTCCTGAGCAGCCAGTTTTTTAGTATATTATATTTAGTACTGTACACTATCAGTTTCTTGTTGAAACAAGGTCGAGACTCGCGAAGACATTTTTAAAACTACTTTAGAAAATCGATTTTTGAAAAAAAATGTATAATTTTTTATGTTTACTTGTTGCAAAATTTAGATATTTCAAACATAAAATAAGCAATAACTGTGCATAATTATATTTTCTGCATACCTTCAGAAAGTTTTTCCATTTTGCAGAATTAAAATTGAGACAGTTTCGTCCGTTTCACAGCACTTCGAAACAGGCAAGAATTTTTCGACGCGTACGCTTGTTTAATGCGTACCGAACGGCGGCTGAATGTCGACTGATGTCGAGGCGACCCTAGAGCAGGTATAAACCTGCCCAGTCCGGAATTTCGTCCTAGGACTATCAGTAAACAAGATCTGAACATATATAGACGAATATATACAACTCAAAAATTTGACTTTTGGCCAGCTTTTTGGGATTCTGCCCCACTGTGCACCGATGCGATGGTCTAGTGGTTAGCGTGCTCGCCACTAAACCAGCGGATCGGGAGGTCCCGGGTTCGAATCCCCGTCGCGTACATTTCGCAAGAGGGGGGAACAGTGAGAAAGATGGAGAAAAAAGGAGTAAACAGTAGAGGAAAGAAACGGGCACAATGAGGGGAAGAATAGGTAGCAAACGTGATAACCGTGTACCTAAAGAAAAAAATACTTTTGTAATTTAATTACATTTGTAATTAAATTACTTTTGTAATTTAAATACTTTTGTAACAACATGGACAGTAGAGCAAAACGGGCACCTCGGCTGAATACCGCCATTGTGGGAGAAACAGGCATCAAGCCTAAACATAATGATTTTGTTTTAAGGGGTTATGTGGGTTTCGAAGCCAACACAAGCATACTTGCTCTATTAAAAAAATGTAATATATAAATTATTTTATTTCAAATGTTAACTATATAAAAGAGCAACATTTCAATATGAGAGGTGCATTAGTCTTTGAGAAATTGTGTCCACCGTTTTTGAGGGGTCTCCAGAAACCAGCTCCCACCGGCTGAATTTTCTAAATTTTTGAATGAATTTTATTATTTAAAAAATATTGTTGGAATATTGCTCTTCTATGTGCTTAGCATTTTGATTAAAAAATTCGCGTACAGTAGAACCTCGATTATCCGAACCAATTGGGACCGAGACTAGTTCGGATAATCAAAAGTTCGGATAATCGAAACGTGGGTTATTTGGGACGGGATCATAAACAACACCTTTTTACATAAAAACAGTACATACATATATGTACTGTTATGTTTAAACATATATGTATACATATATGTTTTGTATGTACCTTTAGGGTACATACAAAAAACCCACGTTTCGAGTATCCGAACTTTTTATCCGAACGATTTTATAAAAAAAAAATATTTAAAAAGGCATTCGACTTTTTGGCTTTTTGAGACGAGATCATAAACAACAACTTTTTACATAAAAACAGGACAGTACATGTCAAATTTTAATATATATGTATGTACTGTTTTTATGTACATAGATATATCAGGTGTTACAAAACACACACACACACACACACACACACACACACACACACACACACACACACACAGACACACACACACACACACACACACACACACACACACACACACACACACACACACACACACACACACACACACACACACACACACACACACACACACACACACACACACACACACACACACACACACACACACACACACACACACACACACACACACACACACACACACACACACACACACACACACACACACACACACACACACACACACACACACACACACACACACACACACACACACACACACACACACACACACACACACACACACACACACACACACACACACACACACACACACACACACACACACACACACACACACACACACACACACACACACACACACACACACACACACACACACACACACACACACACACACACACACACACACACACACACACACACACACACACACACACACACACACACACACACACACACACACACACACACACACACACACACACACACACACACACACACACACACACACACACACACACACACACACACACACACACACACACACACACACACACACACACACACACACACACACACACACACACACACACACACACACACACACACACACACACACACACACACACACACACACACACACACACACACACACACACACACACACACACACACACACACACACACACACACACACACACACACACACACACACACACACACACACACACACACACACACACACACACACACACACACACACACACACACACACACACACACACACACACACACACACACACACACACACACACACACACACACACACACACACACACACACACACACACACACACACACACACACACACACACACACACACACACACACACACACACACACACACACACACACACACACACACACACACACACACACACACACACACACACACACACACACACACACACACACACACACACACACACACACACACACACACACACACACACACACACACACACACACACACACACACACACACACACACACACACACACACACACACACACACACACACACACACACACACATATAAAACACCTGAAAATGTCGAATGCCTTTTTTAATATTTTTTTATAAAATCGTCCAATTTTAATTGACGAACGGTCGTAACGCGTTTTTGAGCTACTAAGTCTCGCAGCCGTTTGAGAAGGAGAAGCTGCGTTGGGTCGCTCATTGTTGCTCACGGCAGGTGCAGCGAGCAACAATGTATCTTTCGCGCCAACGTTCGGATAATTGAGCGTTCGGATAAACTAAGCCATCGTTCGGATAATTGAGGGTTCGGATAATCGAGGTTCGGATAATCGAGGTTCTACTGTATTATATTTTTTTTAAATAGTGAAAATATTTTCTTTTTGCTTCGAAACTCACGTAACCCCTGAATTGATTTTGTTGTCATATTCCTACGTATGCTGTATTGACGATAACACAAGAATGCAAAAAGATTAATAAAATTAAAAAAAATTTAATCGTACAATTTACTGAATTCGAGAATGAATATAATTCAAAAATCAATATTTTCATTGTTTTGAAAATTTCGACAAAAATGATCGAATGCTATATCGAGTACTATATTGAAATGTAATCTAACACTCAGGCATTTTGGGGTCCCTGAATTCAAATCCCATATCAAATTTTATAAATTCTAAATGGCGGAGCCAATATGGTGGATCAAAAAAGCTAAATGTTATTTCACACGATCCCAAGTTAATGTAAATATTCGAAAATCAAGAGAGCTTTGAAACGTCTGCGAAAAATTGAAAAAAATTGAACAAATGAGCTATTAAAGAAAAAAATCAGAAAAAATGTAACGGTCGCGCCACCTTTACTAAACATAAATATAGTTTGGCTGAGTGAAAGAGATGGGAAGCACAAGTTTCATCCGAATCCGACAATTTTTGAGTTTTATAGAAACCATTTTGAAGTCGCTAGGTTCAAATTCATTATTTGAATATGAAGTTTAAATTCAGCAACCCCAAAACCCCCGCGCATCAGCTTTTATTTCAAAAACTTAAATTTTGTTTTTTATCCGCCATTTTGAATTTTGAAAAATTAACACCAGATGTGATTCATTGGTCTCAAAAACCGAAGTATACTGACTCATGTCGAAATGCAACTATATTCTTAATTTGCATTCACGATATTTTATCTACCATTGAAAATATTTAAAAAACTAATGTTAGGTTTGAATTTAACGACCTTAAAAACAAAAGATATTTTTGTCGGCATCAAACGATTTTCCGAATTTTGCATCCGCTATATTCCACTATATCCGCCAAAAATTGAAATGTTCTTTCTTCCGATCCGTTAATTATAACCGCCTTTTTGAATTTTCAAAATCTGATTTCAGATTTGGATTCAACAACACCGAAAATCCCAAGAGGGTTAGCATTTATTTAAAAAAAAATGGTGATTTTTTTATCCGCCATTTTGGATCCGCTATTTTGAATTTTGAAAATCTGAGTTCAGGTTCGAAAATAAAATACTGTTTTTTTGATGCGCCATTTTGAATTTCGACATACACGCGCCCGTACGCATACACACACATGCACATATGCTTGCGAACACACATACACGCACTCGTAATGTTAGGCATCCACTCACCCAGGTAAGCACACATTCACATATCTTCACTTAAAGACCCGCACTTGGGTACAGATAGGGTGGTCCGCACCCTCGCATAGTCTCTTTAACTTTTACTCCCATCCAAATCATATGAATGTATCTAAATTACAAATATACTTAAATAGAAACTGGATTAAATTACAAATGTAATTGAATTACAATTGTACTTCAATTACATTTGTAATTTAAATACAGATCTAATAAAATTACAATTGTAATGGAATTACAAATTTAATTGAATTACAATTGTAATTAAATTACAAGTGTAATTAAAGTACAATTGTAATTAAATTACAATTGTAATTGAATTACAAATGTAATTGGATTACAATTGTTATTTAATGCTCAATGTAATTCTTAATTTAACAGAGTCCAATTACCCATTAAGCCTGTGTTACGTCCGAAGCCGTTTAGAAAAGATATATATTTCTAGAGTTATAAGCGTCGAGCGGTTAACGCTTTACTCCGATTACTACCCTAATGAGTCACGAGTGCTCTTCGGGATACTAATTATGTGGGAACGTTTGCTGTGAGACCTCGAGAGATCTTGTTTCTTTTATGGATTTAGGAAATTGATAATAAAGGGACTTCAATGTCTTGAGTCACACAATAGTTTAATAAACACTCAATGAAATAATAGTTTGGTACATTCCAAGTAAATTAATAATGTGATAAATACCTTTGACAATCAAGGAGCGGTGTCGTCGCTTTACAATAACGTATTCTTGTTTTCGTTGAATATTTCTTTAAACACACACGCGTACTCTCACAATCTTCTAGAGATCTGGTCGCGGAATAACAATAATTTGTACTTGAAATATTTGGTCGCTTGACCCTTTTTATTATAAAACAATATAAATTGACTTTAACAATTACGCCGAATCACACTCTTCTACAGAAGACCCGGATTTCGGACAGCGTAACGACGCGTGAAAATTGTGGTTGGAAACTGACGATTATAATATACGTCCGATACTACAGTCGGATTACTCTCTTCTACAGAAGACCTGGATTACGAACAGTGTATCGGCGTTAAGAACTTCGGCTATACTGCGCGCTTGTCGTCGAGACAAGGAGGTTTTATAAGGGCGAGATGACTTTGCCAGAAGGGCTACTCTCTTAATTTGGGCACAGAGAAGAACTATTTTTTCTATTATCCGAGAGTTTGACCTCCTCTGAGAAGCAATAAAGATTGGATATTTTGGATCTCTACCATGTCGCCTTGCCGATCCCTATCATAGTGCTTAAGGCTCCGGCCGGAAAGCTTTTATTACTGCTCTCATGCAGAGCGGGAAAAAATAGCGGAGCGACTCGCTACATGAAAATACATGCATTAGGTATTGTGCCCAGTTGATAAACAAGGAAAGCGTATATCTTCGCTATGGTCTTTGATGCACGCGTCTTTGGCGTGTGAGAAGTGATACAATTGTGATAGGTATCTTAAACGCTTATATTTTTGGTTGCGGTGAAAAATAAAAGTAGCTGACTCTATTGCTTCTCGCACGTGTACAATTATGTGTGTGTTGGTCAAAAAGAAATCAGAGATCAACGTCGTACGTGACACGTGTAATGTGTAATTAAATCTTGTTTCAATGATCCATTACCAGCTTAGTGTGTAATTAAGTCGTGTTTCAATTATCCGTTACCCATTCAATGAGTAATTAATGTAAGGTTCAATTACACATTACTGGGATAATCTATAATCGAATTTTATTCGATTACATTATTGCCCATCTCTGCTCGACATGTCGAGAAAATGCACAAACACACAAAGACGTCCGAAGAACATACTGGTGATGCGGATGATCAGGGACCCTATAAACGGGTCATCCTGAGATAGCGAATGCTCGGGGTCCCCCTATAAACGGGGTTTACCGAAAAGGGAATGAGGTTGAGTGTGCGTATGAATATTGGAGGGCTCAAGTTTGGAGCACCTCCTGTATGGCTATCGGATGAATGCGAGTAAATAAACCGGTAAATGTCAGGAAGTCGGACACATTAACACGCGCACTCAACATTGACGGATGACACTGGAACTCCTCCGCCGTCTTCCGCGGCAGGCGGTCTCGGCGCAGACAGCGCGAGGGTACCTTGCGAAAATCGGGCTCGATGCTCCTGGGCCGCTGGATAGTACAGGAGCTCAGGTTCTCTCAGCCGGATGGACCTAGCTGCCCTATCAGCCAGAGCATAGTGTCCATACCGTGGTAGCCTCTGGTACCGCCCGAATCGGGCCGGGCCGTAGTGGGGGGGGGGGGGGCTCGATGATGACACTGGTGTCCGCTCTGGGGCAACCGGCGGCGGGGAAGTGTCGACGGGGGCGGTTTGCGGCGTCTCTACCTCGGAGCACACACACACACACACACACACACGCGCGCGCACACACACAAAAGAGACTAGGGGAGAAATGGAAGCATGGAAGCACAAAAAAAGCAAACTTGATTAACGCATCTAGGGAAATGGGACTCCCAACCCCGACGATAACAACAACGACAAACACAGATAGGAGAACTGACGGACGGACGAACGGGACAAAAGACAGTACCGATCGCGTCCGTAGCGGACACGGCCGACGCAAAAATTAGGGCCCAGCTACTGTTCATTAGGGAATGCCTGGTGAAAATGGAAGAAAGGAAGCGGCAAATGCGGTGTGGCACGAATTCGACAGCATGCTGTGCTCGCGACCGCTGAGGGACAGCGTGGCACAAATGAATAAATTACGCCAAAACCAAACGGAAGTGAAAGACTACGGGCTCAAGCCCGGACCTGACGCTGGCTAAACGGCCGACGGAGGGCGCGAAGCCCACCCCGTGGCAAACTATCGTGTGAAAACAAAAAAGGCAGACGACTGGACAGAACAGACGGGTGACAACATCGCCGACTACTGTGACTGCGACGGGAGTGGATAGGAGTTGTCCAGCTCGAAAAACCGGTGCTGGGGTGGCCCTCATCAGACCCAGCGGGGGCAAGACACGCTGAAACACTCCGACGCATGAAAGCCGTTGACACTGTTACCGAAAAGGTGCAGGTCAGCGGCTATCGCATAACAAAAGGCAGAGTTGGTCTGCTCCACGTCAAAGGAGAGACCGATAAAATTTCCAGGACAAGCTTTGGTGAGCCTTAGAGCGGACGCTTAGGTACTGGACACGACCTCCAACGTTTGACTGCACATAGTGGACCTGGACTGCGTTAGTGACAAAGAAAAAGTGCTTCCATCACTTTGACTAGAGATAAAGGACATGAGGCTCCCGAAGGGGCATATCTTCGGGCTCAATAAACGGGGACAATATATGGCTGTGTGCGAGCTGGAGGAGGGCGCCATAAACGCCCTACTCAAGAAAAGACGGCTGAAGATAAGATGGGTGTACTGCCGCGTCAGACCTAGGACGGAAGTGACAAGGTGCAACGGACCGGATAGAAGGCAAAGCTACTGTAAATGCGGCAAGGTGGACCTCGTCGGTAAGGATTGTAGACTGGAACCGACATGCTTCCTGTGCATTGAGGCGGAGCATGGGAGTACTTCAGGGGGCACTGGAGGAGTACATGGAAAGACAAAGACGCGACATGGGCATGTTACAAGGCAACATGCCCAGATGCGATCTACAGAGATTCCTCAAATCGCGACAGCAGATGACACTGGCGTACTCATACTAAGTGAACAGTACAGGTACATGACGAACCTGACGTGGTTACAAAACGGTGCGGGCACGTCGGGCATATGAGTAAAAAATCACGGGATGCACGTTCGCGACAGCGGAGCGGGGGACGATTTCGTCCGGGTGAGAGTAGGCATTTTGATGTACGTCAGCGTCTACTTGACCCCGAACTGCTCTGCTAGACAGTTTGAAACCAAAATAAGCACGCTACAGGATGCATTAAGGGAGCTGCTCGGGTACTTGGCGGTGGCGGGCAACTTCAATGCAAGAGCGTTCGAATGGGGCATGCCCAAGATGGAGAGACGCGGACGACTGCTGCTAGAAATGGCAGCAAGACCGAACTTGTCAGTGGCCAACACGGGACGAGTACCGACAAACATTCTACCAGGGGTGGGCTCCTCGATACCGGACGCGACGATGATCTCGGACGATATCCTGCCAATAATGAAGCGATGGACGGTGATCGATGACTATGAGGGAGGGTTGACGGCCACGGACGATAAACTCGACAACCCCGTTTTTACCAAGGAAGAGCTTACCAATGCTACTACCTCTCTGAAGACGGGGAAGCACCGGGACCGGACGGCATACCCGGGGAGATCCTGCAGCCGATGGCTCGCCCGAAGCCCGAGATCCTATTCGATATGTATAACGAATGCCTTATAACAGGGACGTTCAGCACACGCTGGAAGACGGCTGGATGAGTCCTTTTTAGTCAAATAAAAGGTGATATGCCATCTTCCTACAGGCCTCTGAGTTTTCTTGCATACGACGGGCAAAGTTTTCGAACTCCTTCTTAGACCGAGACTGACATACGCGATAAGTGCTGCTAGGGGTCTGGCAGACAACCAAGACGGGATCCGCAAAGGGCGATCGACGATAGGGGCGATCCGCGAGGTAGCTGAGACCGTCAAGGAGACGGACGAAGTTTGCCGCGCGGCAAGGCTCCTAGTTATACTGGTGACACTGGACGTGAGGAACGACCAAAAGGGTTGACGAGGCAGCGCGTGAAAGAGAAAGGACCCTGACGGGTGGAAGGTGGACTTATACGGGATACTTCCGTAAGTATGTATACGGCATGAAACGGGTACGGACGCCAGGCTGTAAGTACTGCAGACACATTCGAGACGACGTGGAACATACGTTCTTCACGTGCGACAGATGGACGACACTAAGCCAATGGCTTAGTGTCAAGCCAAAGCCAATGGCAAAAACGGAGGACAGGTATTATCACACTCCATAACATAATCGGATCGATGCTACGGGACGGAGACAGCTGGACGCTCGTCACCCCGGTCATCGAGGCGGTTCCGAGAGGAAAGAAAGAGGATGGATTCCTGGAGGGTGAATAAGAATGAATGGCAAAGGAATGAAAGGTGATAATGGGATCCTTACGGTTGACAGACGGCACGAAACGGAATATGGATAGGTCCCGTGGGGGTGAAGTTATACTTATATGTTGTCAGCCCGCGGAGACAGGACGGAGAAGGTTTTTAGTCAGTAAGCTATGAGAAAAGTCCGACATACGGGAGAGAACGTGTATCTCTCCTAAGATGCCTAACGCATTTTCCCTCTCGTAAAAATAGTACATTGTGTACCAAGGAGACAAAGTGAGACTTTTGCGCCGAGCGTGATGTTCATTTCAGTACGAGTCGTAGACGAGCGCGCGAGACGAAGACGAGTACTGAAAACATTGCGCGAGGCGCAAAAGCCGCTGTCTCCACGTTGTACGCGATTATTTATATAACAAAACCATGTTTTCCGAGATTTTGTATTGTTAAATACATTAGGCTGCAAGCACGTCCAGAAGGTGTATTGCATATGGAAGCTGTATCGCACATGGAAGCTGCACTACGCGCGCCACGGGGGGAAGGGGAGCGCCCCCCCCTCCCCGTTGACACCAAACGTAATTTCGAAATGTATCAGCATATCTTAATATACTATCTGATTAATAGTTTATAACAAGGCGTTAACCGTCACACGCATGAAAGAGCAAGGAAAAAATAATTGCGTTATATCAGAGTGCTTTTTTAATGCATCATTATATTTGAATGTACTTTTTGTAAAGATAATTTCGGATTGAATAAATATATGTTATTTGTCCCGATACAAGTTTGTCGCGGTGTTAGGTAAAAGTGACAGCTGAAAGACTGACAGCTGTTCCACAGCGACGTTTATTGCCCGTGAGCGTGAAAAATGCAAACCCGCAAATTTTTAAGGCCTAGGCCCTAAAAGACCTCTTTTCGGTCCTGTTTACACGCACGAAAAAGCGAGAAAAACATGGTGTGGTATATAAATATATGTCAGATATCAAGAATATAGAGAGAGCCAGGAATTCCGTTCATGAATTAGAGAACAATGTCTATCTCACTGACTGCCGCAGTGACACGGCTTACACGATTTATTGGTGTCGCGATACAATAAAATATTCGGTACAAAGTATAATCACCGGATAGCAGTGCTAGTGAGGTGTGTTACACAGAGCCTTTTCGAAAATTAGTCCTTTCGACCCAATGACCCGAGAAGGAGTGACTTCGTGACCCGAAACGCATACGCCTCCCACTCCACTTCTTCTAGGCCTCTATGCAACACAACACACTCGTGGATCATACACCACGCACTACCACCGGGGTAGGTTCTTCTCCGAACGCCTTGACGCCTTTTCGTCACTCGATGCCCACCACTTGACTCTCCATAAACATCGTCAAGAAATCCAAAGCGCTGTTGAAAAAGCCATTCCCATGGCGATGCGACACGGCCATACTGACTAGCACGCGTCTCGAGTGCCCAGCATCTATCCGTCTAGTTTACTTCTGAAATAAAACAGGCATCGAACAAACAAGCGTTAGTTTACGTTCGGCTTTCCTGACTTTACAAGTCTGTTATTGGCCTACAGGCTTTTACTGTCTCCATTCACGTGTGCAACCATGTGTATCGTTTCCCGTTTTTTTTGCCATCAGTATTGTACAGTCAGACTGCAACTTTTTTTTTAAATGTCAAAACGAATTCCTCACAAATTCGATCTCCAAGGCACCAATAGCTCTGTAGGCATGTCTTACACATCCATACAATTTCTAACTATTATCATTTACTCATAATAGCTCTGTAGGCATGTCTTTCACATCCGTACATCTTCTAACTATTATATTTTACTCATAATAGCTCTGTAGGCATGACTTTCACATCCGTACATCTTCTAACTACAGTAGAACCTCGATTATCCGAACCAATTGGGACCGAGACTAGTTCGGATAATCAAAAGTTCGGATAATCGAAACGTGGGTTATTTGGGACGGGATCATAAACAACACCTTTTTACATAAAAACAGTACATACATATATGTACTGTTATGTTTAAACATATATGTATACATATATGTTTTGTATGTACCTTTAGGGTACATACAAAAAACCCACGTTTCGAGTATCCGAACTTTTTATCCGAACGATTTTATAAAAAAAAAATATTTAAAAAGGCATTCGACTTTTTGGTTTTTTGAGACGAGATCATAAACAACAACTTTTTACATAAAAACAGGACAGTACATGTCAAATTTTAATATATATTGTGACGTGACATTTTCGTCCCGTCACTTTGAGCAGAGTGATTTCGAGCAGTGGGTCGGATTTACGACCCTTTTGGAGGCGCGTCGGGCAGCCAGGTTCCCGACTCACACTTCGGGACCAGGAAGAGGCGGAGAGCAGCGAATTTTAATTTTATTTATTGTTATTATAATATCGAAGGGATCCCCCTTAAGGGAATCCCAATCATATTTGTGACGTAACACGGGCCTTCGGCCGGGGATACCGTGCTCGAGGTGGCAGTACCTGTTTGGCGTGCTAGCAGCACCAAAAGATTAAATATCTTTTTCTTCTCTTTCTTTTCTTTAAATAAATTAGGACCTTTAGGAGGACCATGAGAGCCCGAGGTGACGGCGTCCCGTGCACTCTTAAGGAAAGGCGGTGCGCCCATAAGGAGGTCCTCTTCCAAATATCGGCATCAGGGAAGGTCGGAGGCACGGGCGCCATTGTCCGCTCCGCGCGTTGACCCAGGCGGGTACACGCGGGTTTTCCCTCCTCGAAGCAGGCGAGCACAGAACAGCGGTGCTCGCGGTCAAGGGATGCCCGAGGGGACGCTGGCTTACGACCGACGTAACGTGTCTCCCGCCCCTCGGACTACGCGGCCTGGGAGCCGCACCTTCCTGCTGGCATCAAGGACGTCGCGGTCCGTGAAAATCGGCGCCTCCGTGATGGGACCGCGGTGAGCGGTGGCGGACGGCGGGTGTAGTTTTTTTGGCGTTTAGCGTCAGCTGTGGGCCCACCGCGGGGTTTGAGGGACGCCCTGCCCTTGCGAGGGAGGCCTCCCCCGCGTTCGTCGTCGCTCACCGGGTCCTGGAGGAAGGCGTTCGCGGTGCCGGCTACAAATACTGCGAGGGGAAATCCGCACGCGGGTATCGGCGGGGTGGCGCCGGGTCTCGGCCAACCTCGAAGCCATACGCGTCAATCGCACGGTTGCCGAAGTTCGAAATTCGGCGCCGTCGCGATAAGAGACGGCGAATTCTAAGAATTCCATTACAATGGAGAGAGAGAGACAACGACATTGTCGCGCTAGGGCAAGCCTTGCTCCGGCGGGGCAGGGGGGCTGCGGAACGCCGAGTCTCGGGATGTGAGGTGAGGAATCGGCAGTCGGGAATTTGGCGAGCTCGCGTCCAGTCGAGTTTTCGTATATCATAGTTAGAGGCAGTGAGTGCCGGCTGAGACTTCAGAGCGGTGAGCCCGATTCTCCATCCTCTATCTCTGGGTAAGCCTGGAATTTTCTCTCCCGAGTCGTTTTGCGAGTTTTGGGGAACAGTCCCCGTTATAGTTTCTCTTTTTTGTTGTTCGCCTGGAGGCGCGCCTTAAGGATCACGTACTCGGGAGGTAAAAATCCTGCGCTTGTTTCGGTCAAATTTTGCCTTGTCCAAGCCCTGGACGTTGTCGTATTATTATCCCTGTATTATCTAATACGTAATTTTCTCTATGCAACGCAGTTAAATATTAATTTTCCTATGCCACTCGAATTAATAGCCGAGTGGTTCGGTTTCAAAATGTGTTCGGTTAGCGTGATTATGTACGCTAGCGCGCCAAGGCTAGCCGATGTTTATATATCTCCGTCTCTCTCTAACGCGTGGTCTCTCGCGTCGATCGCACCATTATCGATTTTTCGAGCGATCGTAGGTCCACCGAAGTAACGAGGATTTTCAGGGCCCTGGGGCAAATTCTCACGCTCGAATAATACCCGTTCATCTCTCATAATTATTATTATTGGTCGGTTATCTCTCGCAATTATAATTATTTTTCCGGTTACCTTCGTAATTATTATTACCTTCCGCTCATCTCTCGTGATTATTATTATCGGTCGGTTATCTCTCGCAATTATTATTATTTCCCGGTTATCTCTCGCAATTCCTGGTATTTTCCGGTTATCTCTCGCAATTATTAGTATTTTCCGGTTACCTTCGTAATTATTATCATATTCTGTTCACCTCTCGTAATTATTATTATTTCCCGGTTATCTCTCGCAATTATTAGTATTTCCCGGTTATCTTCGTAATTATTATTATTTTTCGGTTCTCTCTCGCAATTATCATTATTTTTCGGTTATCTCTCTCAATTATTATTATTTTTCGGTTATCTCTCGCAAGTATTATTATTTTCCGGTTACCTTCGTAATTATTATTATATTCCGTTCTTCTTTCGTAATCAGTATTATTTTTCGGTTATCTCTCGCAATTATTATTATATTTCGGCTATCTCTCGCAATTATTATTATATTCCGTTATCTCTCGCAATTCTTAGTATTCCCCGATTATCTGTCGTAATTATTATTATTTCTCGGTTGCCTCTCGCACTTATAATTATTTTTTCGGTTACCTTCGTAATTATTCTTGCATTCCATTCACCTCTCGTAATCATTATTATGGGTCGGTTATCTCTCGCAATTCTCAGTATTTCCCGGTTACCTCTCGTACGGATTATTATCGTTCGGTTACCGACCGTAACCTTCAGCATCCCCCGGTCATCTGTCTTAGTCTCTGTCCTACGACCTATCGCTTTCGGAGTCATCCGACGACCACGCGTTGGAGGAGGCTATTGGCCACCTTCGGGGTTGTCCCCGGCTAAGGGACCCCATGAACTGTTTCGGTTGATTTGGGCGATGTCGCGCCCTGCGAGCTGTCGCGTAATTTATAGCGTTGCGTCTCAACTAATTTTCTGGTCCTACGTCGTTTTGCGTTTTGCGTTCACAATTGTCACGCGCGAGCCTGTAAGGCTATGTAAAGTTTGGGCTACTACAATAAACGCCTGTTATTATTGACGTTCCGAAATTTTCTTCATTCCACACGTCTGCGCCCCTCTACCATATCCTCTCACTCCGGTGAGCTGAGTTAGCCGTTTCTCCCTCAGTCCTCACCACCCACCTTACTGCGTTTGCATGGTGCTGTTACTCACGGCGTCGCGAAAAATCAAGTCGGTGGTAGACCGGCGGTATTTTATACCTGGCGCCCAACGCGATGACGTGAGACCAGTTTTCGGGATCGGGCCTTTGCCCGTTACCTCCTTTTGGCCGACGTAGTAGGTAAGGGGAGGAATCGACATCGATTGAGAAGTGTGGTAAAAAGTTCGTCACAAAATGGCGCCCAACGTGGGGCCCGAGTGATGAAAATTTCGGAACCTTCTTCGGATTATTGAACGTGTATTTATCATCGTAATTCGCTATTTCTTTTGAATGTGCCTTTAGTTCTTAACAATGAAAGGCTTTGTCGGAGTTTGGCGTGCGTGTTGTTGTCGCTGTTTCTTGCCTAGGTAAACTGAGGCCTTGTTTTTCTTTCAGTTTCTTCTTCGATTTCGGTTAGAAGAAATTGCCTCTGTTTATAAAGTAGCTTAAGCCGTAGTCGGCGCGAGTTCCTTTGTTTGCCCGATATAGGAGGAAACAGATTATCGGATAATCCTTTGTTGTGAATTTCGAGGAAACTTTTTTTGGATCCGCGCTTAGGCCGGTAGCAAAAACCCACAACAAGGAATTTCTTGTGCGTACGATTAGTGACTCTCGATTCCGGCTCTGCGGGTATTTATCTCGAACCTATTGTCCCTAACCGTAATCCTACTATGGGGCCGTCCATAAATTACGTCATCGACTTTTGCTGATTTTTGACCCCCCCCCCTGAAATCATCCTATCCGTCATATCGTTGTGATCAAATTAACGTTACCGTCATCTAACGACCAGACCCCCCCCCCCCTATTTTAAAATGACGTAATTTATGGACGGCCCCTATTCAACTCGGATTATCACCTCGGGGGGGAAAGACAATGTTTTGATCAGCCGATGGTGCCTCGCGTTAAATCGTATGTTGTTGGCCTTGGTTATCAGGACCTAGCAACAGAAAAAAAAAAAAAAAAAAAATTAATAATAATAATAATATCATCTTTCAGCGTGCTTCGAGTTCGACCTCGAATCGCTCGCGAAGTAGTTTGAGTCGGACTATCAACAATTTTTTTGAGTATCTGGGCGATACCACCGATCCAGGCCCTTTCCCCCACTCGTAGCCCTCTTCCGTATCCCTGGGTCAGAACCTAGGAGAGCGAGGGTCGGAAAGTCAGTCTTCGACGATCCGCGTTAACGACGAGTCAAGGCAATCGCGATCGCGTCGCGACCCCGAATTACCTCCAGTACCTTAGCTCTCGTAGTTTCATATCTTCTATTACCGTTTACTACCGTCGAGTAATTTTTTTTTCGGTTCCTCGAGTTCCATTCGTTTACTTTCCACTACTTTTAAACGTTCGGTTACCGGCGATTTCGCTAAATCATCCGCATATTCATTTACATTCGGTTACGTTCGGTTACCTGCGACTTCGCTAGATCATCCGTCCATTCGTTTACATTCGGTTACCTCCTGTTACCTATACTTAAATTCAGACATTCGGTTACGTTCGGTTACCTGCAACTTCGCTAAATCATCCGCATATTCAGTTACATTCGGTTACGTTCGGTTACCTGAGATTACCTTCGATCCCCTATAATTACTTCAGAGTTATTTCACCCAGTTCTACTTAGGAGCACGCTCGTACTCCGTGACCTGCATTCCGTCAGCTAAGCCCCATCCTTTCAAGTCTTATCGCCTTCGCTTATTACCCCAAATCCACTTGTGATTGGGCTCCCGAATTCCGGCCCCAGTGCAATTACCTGCATTGCCTGGGTTAATTGAAATTTCAGTCCCCCCAGTTTAATTAGTTGAACTACCCGGGCCCATACGTACTCGCGGGATTCTACTCTCACCCGCCAACCGCCTGCCCGCATTACTCGCCCTCTCGACGCGGACACGACTCCCCATAGGAACGTCCCGAATTAAAATCTGCCCGTTGGTGCGCAAGTGATCCGAAGCATGGACGAGATCGCCGCGAGCGGTCCTCCTGATCAATCCAATGGACCGGCTTTGCCAGTGCCCCCGGCCGGTTTTAACACCGCCGGGGACAACCCCGCGCCGTCGGGTGGCGTTCCGCCCTGCCTGGCGAGTGGCTCAAGGGCCCCGCCCGGAGCGTTAGGGTGGGACTCTGGTTTGGGGACCACCGAGTTGCCGTGGGACGGACAGTTTACGGGCCCGTACCATCCGGACGGGGCAAGTACCGGGTATGGTCCTTACGGTCGAACCGGAACGGCCGGTTTAGCCACCTCGCGGTCCCATCAGTACATTCCCTTGCCTCGGAATGAGGAGGGTGATGGGTCCCATAGGGCGGCGGCACCTGGAAGATCCGGGGTTCAGCCCTTCGATCCGTCGTTGATCGGGGCAGATCCACCCTTCGCTAGGGATCCACACCCACCTTCGGGACATGCGCCGCATTGGTCCCAGCCACCTCCACGGCCCACCTCGGGACCTATCTCGAGAGGCCATTCAGAAGGGAACCGCGGTCCTGCCCCGGCGTCGTCAGTCTTGCACATCATGCGGGAATGGAACATCTCCTTCTCAGGTAAGAGGGGCGACGATGTTGATACATTTCTAACGCGCGTGGCCGAGGGTAGAGCCATCATCCCGGTAGCGGACGACGACCTTATCCGCTGCCTCCCGTTCTTTCTTACGGGAATTGCCCTTCAATGGTTCCGAAACGATCGGGAGAGCTGGACGACCTGGGAGCAATTCCGGTCGGCTTGCCAACGACGTTTCGGGGATCCGGACTATCAGTACGCGTTGCGAGAAGAAATCATGCGCCGTACCCAGGGCAATGAGGAGCCAGTAGCCGACTACCTGACATGTTTGCGCGGGTTATTCGGTCGTCTTCAGCCCCGTTGGGGCGAAGCGGAACAAATCCAGTATGCCCATCGCAACATGCTACCTAAGCTTCAAATCGCTATCCATCGGGACGATTTGTTCGACTTCGATTCGCTGGAGCATATCGCGGTCCGAATTGAGAAAAGCTACCAACTGGCGCGCTCCTATCGGGCTCCTCCTTCTCCCGATCAATCGCTGTGTCCCGAGTTAGCGTACCGAGGAAACCCCCAACCATCCCCTTCGCGGCCCCCAATTAGGCGGAATCTTTATTCGGCTATTGAAACCGCCCTCGAAGAGGTTGACGAGCACTCGGCCCTAGGCGACATGAGAAGTCCTTCTTCGGACCACGAGGCCAACCGGCCCCATACCGGACTACCCCCTCTGAACTCGAGGCAGCAGACTCGAGCTCCTCGGAGGGCGAATAACCCCCGTAGAGCGACGCCGCAAACGTCCGCGGTTACCGAGAGTCCCCTGCCGATGGAAGAGCTATCGGCCAACCTCCACGCTGTAAACCCATTTCGGGATAACGGAACCTCCGCGGAAACGAGAGACTTCGCCCCGCGAGGAGGCTCCGCGCGAGGACCAACCATGTGTTGGAATTGCCACAAGGCTGGCCACCGATTCGATGCTTGCCCCGAGCCGCGGAGTACCTTTTGCTATCGTTGTGGCAAGGCCGGATACAAAACAACCAATTGTACCTGTTCGGCAAACCGCTAAGAGCGCGGTCCTAGCTTGATATCCGCGAGAAGCCCGCTGCTACGACAGACGTGTGCCGGATTCCGGCAACAGTTTTCTCTCTAATCAACATTGTTTTAAATTATACTCCCATCCATCCTTACCCTAGTTGAGACGCTCGCCTGAAATTTACCTGTTTATTACGTTCCTAGTTGAAGACTGGGTCTTGCTCTTCTTTCTGGATTATTTTTTTGTGGACCGATCCTGCGCAGAGATGGGGCATAACGCAGAATGCGTGGATGGAGGGAATAACTGGGCTCCGGAGATCGGGTCTCGCTCGCTTCTGTTTTTCAGCTGGTACCACAACGTCGTCCGATCCCTGCTCGGGTCACCCATTATGTCACCTCCGATGTCACCATCGATCAACCCAAACACGAAAGAAACAGCCCCACGGTCAGCGAACCACCAACTCTGGCTTCTCCGACGTGCGCCGTCCGACGTCTGAAGGAGTAGGCCGCATCTGGGGGTGGGGGATTTGTGACGTGACATTTTCGTCCCGTCACTTTGAGCAGAGTGATTTCGAGCAGTGGGTCGGATTTACGACCCTTTTGGAGGCGCGTCGGGCAGCCAGATTCCCGACTCACACTTCGGGACCAGGAAGAGGCGGAGAGCAGCGAATTTTAATTTTATTTATTGTTATTATAATATCGAAGGGATCCCCCTTAAGGGAATCCCAATCATATTTGTGACGTAACACGGGCCTTCGGCCGGGGATACCGTGCTCGAGGTGGCAGTACCTGTTTGGCGTGCTAGCAGCACCAAAAGATTAAATATCTTTTTCTTCTCTTTCTTTTCTTTAAATAAATTAGGACCTTTAGGAGGACCATGAGAGCCCGAGGTGACGGCGTCCCGTGCACTCTTAAGGAAAGGCGGTGCGCCCATAAGGAGGTCCTCTTCCAAATATCGGCATCAGGGAAGGTCGGAGGCACGGGCGCCATTGTCCGCTCCGCGCGTTGACCCAGGCGGGTACACGCGGGTTTTCCCTCCTCGAAGCAGGCGAGCACAGAACAGCGGTGCTCGCGGTCAAGGGATGCCCGAGGGGACGCTGGCTTACGACCGACGTAACGTGTCTCCCGCCCCTCGGACTACGCGGCCTGGGAGCCGCACCTTCCTGCTGGCATCAAGGACGTCGCGGTCCGTGAAAATCGGCGCCTCCGTGATGGGACCGCGGTGAGCGGTGGCGGACGGCGGGTGTAGTTTTTTTGGCGTTTAGCGTCAGCTGTGGGCCCACCGCGGGGTTTGAGGGACGCCCTGCCCTTGCGAGGGAGGCCTCCCCCGCGTTCGTCGTCGCTCACCGGGTCCTGGAGGAAGGCGTTCGCGGTGCCGGCTACAAATACTGCGAGGGGAAATCCGCACGCGGGTATCGGCGGGGTGGCGCCGGGTCTCGGCCAACCTCGAAGCCATACGCGTCAATCGCACGGTTACCGAAGTTCGAAATTCGGCACCGTCGCGATAAGAGACGGCGAATTCTAAGAATTCCATTACAATGGAGAGAGAGAGAGACAACGACATTGTCGCGCTAGGGCAAGCCTTGCTCCGGCGGGGCAGGGGGGCTGCGGAACGCCGAGTCTCGGGATGTGAGGTGAGGAATCGGCAGTCGAGAATTTGGCGAGCTCGCGTCCAGTCGAGTTTTCGTATATCATAGTTAGAGGCAGTGAGTGCCGGCTGAGACTTCAGAGCGGTGAGCCCGATTCTCCATCCTCTATCTCTGGGTAAGCCTGGAATTTTCTCTCCCGAGTCGTTTTGCGAGTTTTGGGGAACAGTCCCCGTTATAGTTTCTCTTTTTTGTTGTTCGCCTGGAGGCGCGCCTTAAGGATCACGTACTCGGGAGGTAAAAATCCTGCGCTTGTTTCGGTCAAATTTTGCCTTGTCCAAGCCCTGGACGTTGTCGTATTATTATCCCTGTATTATCTAATACGTAATTTTCTCTATGCAACGCAGTTAAATATTAATTTTCCTATGCCACTCGAATTAATAGCCGAGTGGTTCGGTTTCAAAATGTGTTCGGTTAGCGTGATTATGTACGCTAGCGCGCCAAGGCTAGCCGATGTTTATATATCTCCGTCTCTCTCTAACGCGTGGTCTCTCGCGTCGATCGCACCATTATCGATTTTTCGAGCGATCGTAGGTCCACCGAAGTAACGAGGATTCTCAGGGCCCTGGGGCAAATTCTCACGCTCGAATAATACCCGTTCATCTCTCATAATTATTATTATTGGTCGGTTATCTCTCGCAATTATAATTATTTTTCCGGTTACCTTCGTAATTATTATTACCTTCCGCTCATCTCTCGTGATTATTATTATCGGTCGGTTATCTCTCGCAATTATTATTATTTCCCGGTTATCTCTCGCAATTCCTGGTATTTTCCGGTTATCTCTCGCAATTATTAGTATTTTCCGGTTACCTTCGTAATTATTATCATATTCTGTTCACCTCTCGTAATTATTATTATTTCCCGGTTATCTCTCGCAATTATTAGTATTTCCCGGTTATCTTCGTAATTATTATTATTTTTCGGTTCTCCCTCGCAATTATCATTATTTTTTGGTTATCTCTCTCAATTATTATTATTTTTCGGTTATCTCTCGCAAGTATTATTATTTTCCGGTTACCTTCGTAATTATTATTATATTCCGTTCTTCTTTCGTAATCAGTATTATTTTTCGGTTATCTCTCGCAATTATTATTATATTTCGGCTATCTCTCGCAATTATTATTATATTCCGTTATCTCTCGCAATTCTTAGTATTCCCCGATTATCTGTCGTAATTATTATTATTTCTCGGTTGTTTCTCGCACTTATAATTATTTTTTCGGTTACCTTCGTAATTATTCTTGCATTCCATTCACCTCTCGTAATCATTATTATGGGTCGGTTATCTCTCGCAATTCTCAGTATTTCCCGGTTACCTCTCGTACGGATTATTATCGTTCGGTTACCGACCGTAACCTTCAGCATCCCCCGGTCATCTGTCTTAGTCTCTGTCCTACGACCTATCGCTTTCGGAGTCATCCGACGACCACGCGTTGGAGGAGGCTATTGGCCACCTTCGGGGTTGTCCCCGGCTAAGGGACCCCATGAACTGTTGCGGTTGATTTGGGCGATGTCGCGCCCTGCGAGCTGTCGCGTAATTTATAGCGTTGCGTCTCAACTAATTTTCTGGTCCTACGTCGTTTTGCGTTTTGCGTTCACAATTGTCACGCGCGAGCCTGTAAGGCTATGTAAAGTTTGGGCTACTACAATAAACGCCTGTTATTATTGACGTTCCGAAATTTTCTTCATTCCACACGTCTGCGCCCCTCTACCATATCCTCTCACTCCGGCGAGCTGAGTTAGCCGTTTCTCCCTCAGTCCTCACCACCCACCTTACTGCGTTTGCATGGTGCTGTTACTCACGGCGTCGCGAAAAATCAAGTCGGTGGTAGACCGGCGGTATTTTATACCTGGCGCCCAACGCGATGACGTGAGACCAGTTTTCGGGATCGGGCCTTTGCCCGTTACCTCCTTTTGGCCGACGCAGTAGGTAAGGGGAGGAATCGACATCGATTGAGAAGTGTGGTAAAAAGTTCGTCACAATATGTATGTACTGTTTTTATGTACATAGATATATCAGGTGTTACAAAACACACACACACACACACACACACACACACACACACACACACACACACACACACACACACACACACACACACACACACACACACACACACACACACATATATAAAACACCTGAAAAATGTCGAATGTCTTTTTTAATATTTTTTTATAAAATCGTCCAATTTTAATTGACGAACGGTCGTAACGCGTTTTTGAGCTGCTAAGTCTCGCAGCCGTTTGAGAAGGAGAAGCTGCGTTGGGTCGCTCATTGTTGCTCACGGCAGTGGCAGCGAGCAACAATGTATCTTTCGCGCCAACGTTCGGATAATTGAGCGTTCGGATAAACTAAGCCATCGTTCGGATAATTGAGGGTTCGGATAATCGAGGTTCGGATAATCGAGGTTCTACTGTATTATATTTTACTCATAATAGCTCTATAGGCATGTCTCACACATCCGTACATTTTCTAACTATTATATTTTATTCATAATAGCTCTGCAGGCATGTGTTACACATCCGTACATTTTCTAACTATTATCTTCTGTTCATAATAGCTCTGTAGGCATGCCTTATGCATCCGTACATTTTCTAACTATTATCTTCTATTCATGATAGCTCTGTAGGCATGCCTTGTGCATCCGTACATTTTCTAACTATTATCTTCTGTTCATAATAGCTCTGTAGGCATGCCTTGCGCATCCGTACATTTTCTAACTATTATCTTCTGTTCATAATAGCTCTGTAGGCATGCCTTGCGCATCCGTACATTTTCTAACTATTATCTTCTGTTCATAATAGCTCTGTAGGCATGCCTTGCGCATCCGTACATTTTCTAACTAATATCTTCTGTTCATAATAGCTCTGTAGGCATGCCTTGTGCATCCGTACATTTTCTAACTATTATAATGCCCACAAGTTTACATTGAATCATTCTTAAGTTACTCTTAGGCTTTGGGTTCGAGGGTTCTGGGTGATCAAGTCCAGCGAACATCGAGGGCCAAAGTCGCACTCTTAAATTGAAACAATGGAAACCAACAGTCTCATGCTCCCTGCGGATTTCTACATATAAATCCGCCTCAATTAGAACCAGAAGTTCTATGCGAATCCTCAACAGCATTCAACAACCAATAAAACCAGACTGCGTCTGTTTCATAATTCATAGTCTTGATTCTCTTTGCCAAACACCATGTTTGCACTCACGATCAAGCACTGAAATAATTCTACAAATCACATCAAACAGATTGTTGTACAATTTTGTTCTCACCTTTTTCTTTCTCTCCGACATAGCTATCCTGACTCGCCTCGTTTCCTGGAGCTGCGATCAGTTTGTCATGAGATACTTTGATACTATTTCGGCCTCGTAATCCAGAGCCTACCTTCATGACAAGGTATCTATCGTTCGGTAACACCGCAACAACTTCAACTGGACCTCGATATTTGGCATCCAGTTTTGTCTTTATTCTATCATTATTTCTAACCATCACAAAATCTTCAATTTTAAATGGGTTTACCGGTTTATTCTTCTTATCAAACCTTGCCTTTTCTTTTGCCCCTTCGGCTCTCATTCTGTCTGTAGCTGCAGTTCTAATCTCGCTCAAGTCAACGCTATGAGTTATCACGCTGTCGTGTTTCACGCGTTCGATTTCTATCGAGTTTACTTTTGTACCAAACAAAATCTCAGCGGGACTTTTCCCCAACGTTTTATGAACTGTTGAATTTATTGCAAGCTGAACTCTTCCTAATTCGTTCTGCCATTGCTTTCCTTGAGCTTTGCTTATGGATAACATATTCCTCATCGTGGACATAATTCTTTCAACCTGACCATTAGCTCTCGGTGTTCCCGAAGCTATTAAATGAAGCAAAATATTATTTTCGTTGCAGAATTCTTTAAATCGCGCATTTGTAAACCCTGCACCTTGGTCACAAATAACTCGTTTCGGCGCCCCAAACGTAAACGCATGTTTTTCAATATGTTTGATTGCTGTTTCCGCGTCTAAACGGTTTATCCAATTCAACGTTACAAATTTCGTGAATGCGTCTATGATCACGAAAACGTATTCTTTTTTCTCAGAGGGACCTGATAATTTTCCCGAGATGCCTATGTGAATCGTACACCACGGAATGCTGTCTTTTTCTATTGGATGCAGCTGTGCTTGCGTCGGTCTCGATACTGATTTACAAGTTTGACACATAATACAATTTGCTACAAATTTCTTTACTTGCTTTGACATATGAGGGAACCAATAAAGTTCGTATAATTTGTCCAAAGTCTTCTCCCAGCCTAAATGGCAAATATTTTCGTATACGTGATGGATGAGTGACCATACCATCATCCTCGGCACTACAGGTAGTGTGATTTGTTTACCTTTTCTTTCTATTGTTCGCATTAAGATTTTGTCTTTTATCGAGTAAGTCTTTGTGGTTTCTGATCCGTCCAATACTTCGCGGTATAATGTTTTTATTCCGTCGTCTTTCTGCTGAGCTACGATTAACCAGTCATCTGCCAATTCTGTTATTTTGTTCATGTCTTTTTTAACTACTTTCAATACTTTGTCTGCAAGAACGGGGTTACGCGATAGAAAGTCCGCGTGTTTCATTCTTTCACCCGCACGATATTCAATTTCAAAGTCAAAAGATTGTAGGAATGCCCACCATCGATACACTCGTGGCGTTAAATCTTTCTTAAGGCTTGCAGCCTTTAGTGAGTTACAGTCCGTGACCACCAAAAATTTCCGGCCAACCAAATATTGTCGAAAGTGTTTTATCGCGTTTACGACTGCAAGGGTCTCGAGTTCGTATGAGTGGTAACGAGTTTCAGCGTCTACGGTGCGTTTGCTGTAGTATGCGATTGGATGTTTATTTTTTTCGATGCGTTGAAGGAGCACAGCGCTGTATCCAAGGGCGCTAGCGTCAGTATGTAATTCTATCGGTAGGCTAGGGTCAAATATACGGAGACACGGTTCTGACGTTAAACACTCGACGAGCTTAGTCCTAGCTTCATTGTGTTCGTTTGTCCATTTTATTGTCTTTGCATTCCCTGTCGTCAGTCTATACAGAGGAGCTGCTGTTTGTGAGAATTTTGGTACAAATCTACGAAAATAAGATGCTAACCCTAACAACTGCCTTACCTGGGTCTGCGTTCGAGGGATGGGCGATTGCACCAGGGCTTCGATCTTTCGAAGGTTGGGCCTCAGCTCTCCTTTCGATACAGTGTATCCCAGATAATCAATTTGTGTTTTCAAAAATTTACACTTATTTAAGTTAAACGAAAATCCGTTAGCGGCGAGTCTTTCCATTACAACTTTCAGTCGATCTAAGGCCTCTTGTTCAGTTTTTCCAGGTATGAGCACATCATCCAAATAAACAATCGCGTAAGAATATCTCAAGTCTCCCAACGCGTTATTAATTGCCCTCTGATACACGGAAGGAGCATTCGTCAGCCCAAATGGCATCGTTAAATATTCATAATGTCCGTCAGGTGTAATAAACGCGAGTTTCTCTATCGAATTTTCTTCGACGGGTATTTGACGGAACCCGGCTACCATGTCTAACGACGAAAAATATTGTGCGCCACTTAAGCGATCTAATTGATCTTGAATCAACGGCAACGGATAACGATCTGCTACCGTGTTAGAATTTAATTCTCGAAAGTCCACACACAATCTATCTGAACCATCTTTTTTTTTTACCAAAATGATTGGACTGGAGAACGGACTTTTACTTTCCCGAACGATTCCGGCCTCGAGCATTTTGTCAACCAAACCTCTTACAGTTTCTCGCTCTACAGTACCTAACTTGTAAGGGCCTCTCTGCACGAGTTTGTTTACGTCTTTCAATCTTATCTCAAGTCTGCCCGAAGTTACTCGAATCTTAGGAGCCTCCGCACTCATATGTTGAGAATACAGTTTCAACAATTCGATCAGTGGTGTTCTCATTTCGACTGAGTCACAATCGACAGCATTGACGTCGATCTCCAAGCTGCACGAGCCAACAAATCTATTTAATTTTGAAAATTTAATCGTGATTCCGTCCAACTTGACTGAGACTTTTGCTAACAATTCTTTACCCAAAAGTAAATCTGTAGACAAATTTTCATCCGGTACCACATATAAGTCAATCTCAACATTTATGCCATCAAGATCAACCCACACAGAGATTAGCTTACAGCAATCAACGTATCCATTTCCGATACCTCTCAGCCGCGTAGAGACGCATCGTCTCCTACCGGGCAATCTTTCTTCCAATGTCTCTCCCACAAGAGAGCAATCCGAACCAGAATCAAAGGTAAATGTCAACACCTTACCTTCTGCCAGCTTCAAAGTACCTTCAGTAGAGGTTGAGCTGCAAAGCTTCACGATTTTCTCGTCCTTCTTTGGACAATTCGGGGAGATATGACCCTCTTCCTTGCAGTTATAACAAGTCACCACCTTTCTGGAATACGACCCCTTGCTGTCCCGTGGCTGACTGCTGTGCGACTTCGAGGATGATTTACAATCAGCCTTACGATGTCCCTTCTTTCCGCAATTGTAGCACTCGATTTCCGAACGGTGCGACTTCCCATCTCGCGGCGTCGAAGGTTTAGTATGTGGACCAAGGGCTCCGAAGGATGCACGCGGTCGATGGTGATCGGTCGTTCGTCCATCGAGGTACGACATTGCTTCTTGCAAATTACGAGGCGATTCGCGTACGAAGATGTTCCGCACAAATCGGTTCTGGAAAGAGTATGACAACCCGGCCAGTTGGGTAGCGGTCTCGTCCACCGATTTCCGTTCCTTGAGCCACGCTTTGATCTTCCTTCCCCTCTTCATAAAATTTTCGAGCGTGAACTCGGCGTCGTCCGTCCAAATGGTATGAAGTTCTGAAGCGATGTTTTTATTCTTCGCATACGCGCTCATGAATTCAGCACGAATTTCGGTCCAGGTTTTCCCGGAAGGATCCATACCGGGGAACCACTGAGCTGCTTCGTCCTTAAAGGCTTTAGCCAGATGCTGGACGACTTCCCAATCGTCCGGTTTATAACGTCGAATCCATTCATCGACCATTTTTGCCCAGCCAGTTGCGTCGGTATTTTTCGGGTCAAATTTTACAAGATCCATAGGAGCTTGATCTCGTTGAGTAAGCAATGTAATCAATCGCTTGTTCTCCTTCTTCAGTTTTGAAGCACATTTCCTCCGTTTATTTGCCTTTTGCACGGACTCATCAGCATTGTACTCGGATTCCGATGACGTTGGACACCAATCTCTCTTCCGATTCTCAGATAACACACTGCTTGTCTCACTCACACTTTTTTCACCGTCTTTCGTCATAGTCGTATTCAAACTTTTCACCGACACAATTTTCACGTGAACTCTATTGCCCGAATCTCTGGATTAAACGTTCTTTATCCCACTTCTGATGTTAGATATCAAGAATATAGAGAGAGCCAGGAATTCCGTTCATGAATTAGAGAACAATGTCTATCTCACTGGCTGCCGCAGTGACACGGCTTATACGATTTATTGGTGTCTCGATACAATAAAATATTCGGTACAAAGTATAATCACCGGATAGCAGTGCTAGTGAGGTGTGTTACACAGAGCCTTTTCGAAAATTAGTCCTTTCGACCCAATGACCCGAGAAGGAGTGAGTTCGTGACCCGAAACGCATACGTCTCCCACTCCACTTCTTCTAGGCCTCTATGCAACACAACACACTTGTGGATCATACACCACGCACTACCACCGGGGTAGGTTCTTCTCCGAACGCCTTGACGCCTTTTCGTCACTCGATGCCCACCACTTGACTCTCCATAAACATCGTCAAGAAATCGAAAGCGCTGTTGAAAAAGCCATTCCCATGGCGATGCGACACATATATATATATATACTAAGTGCAACAATTAGAGGATCATTTTGTTTTCTACGAAAAATAGCCCTTTTTCAAACGGCTGTAACTCAGTGAAAAATGATCGGAAAAAAAAATAAAAAAAAGCATTTTATTCCGTCAACCTTTAACTTTAATAATCTGATTATAAAAAAATGTATCGTCTTATTTTTAATAAAGATATTTGTTGCTAAACAAAACAAAACATAAAATCAAAAAATTTGCTCAAGTTTGACAAAGTGCACGGGGAATAGAAATTTTTTTTCAAACACCTGCTCCAACCATTCAAAAACTTGTACCTTCCCTTGCAATTTTCTTTTTTACAAACTCTGTGCGATTTTTTTTAGCCAAATTATCGCAGCTTAATGGAAAAAATGCATTTTTCCACTTTAACCTGTCATAACTCTGGTCCAAATTATCGCACAGCATCCAGACTGAGATCGTTGGAAAGCTTGGATTCCCCCCTACAAAACTGTTTACTTTGGATATTTTTTTGAATTTTTTTTCAACATCATAAAACTTATAGTTTAAAAGTGTGTAAACCGACTGTTTTTACACTTTTTTGTTTATCATGTATCAACATTATAACAAATGCAGGGGCACCAAAGGTTTTTTTTTTGAGTTAAGAGTATGTAGAAATACTCCACCAAATTGCAGATCGCTGCCTTTATTCTTTATTTGGGTTGCAACCCCGTTTATTTCAATAAAATCGAAGATCCGTCAATTTTCACGAAAATCGTGATTTCTCAAGTACCGGCGCAGAGTGAAATTTTTCGATTTTCAAACAGAAAATGAGTAAATCACGAAATTTTGTGTTCAAGGGTTTTCGAGGACGCTCATTACGAATCTGAGGTTGAAGTTGAAAAATAAGAAATAGCGGATCCAATATGGCGGATCGAAATGCAAAAATAACTCGAAATCGGATGAAACGCTGTGTTCGGGGGTTTTCGAAGTCGCTTATTACGAATCTGAGGTTAGAATTGAAAAATAAAAAATGGCGGATCCAATGTGGCGAACCGAAATGCAAAAATTAAACGAGATCTTTTTTTGATTTTCTTTTTAAAATCGAAAACTTTCACTCTGCGCCGGTACTTGAGAAATCTCGATTTTCGTGAACATTGGTGGATCTTCGATTTTCTCGAAATAAACGGGGTTGCAACCCAAATAAAGAATAAAGGCAGCGATCTGAAATTTGATGGAGTATTTCTACATACTCTTAACTAAAAAAAAACCTTTGGTGCCCCTGCATTTGTTATAATGTTAATACATGATAAACAAAAAAGTGTAAAAACAGGCGGTTTACACACTTTTAAACAAAGATTTTGTGTTGTTTTATGATGTTGAAAAAAAATTCTAAAAAATATCCAAAGTAAATAGTTTTGTAGGGGGGAAATCCAAGCTTTTCAACGATTTTAGTCTGGATGCTGTGCGATAATTTGGACCAGAGTTATGACAGGTTAAAGTGGAAAAATGCATTTTTTCATTAAACCGTGATAACTTGGCTAAAAAAATCGCACAGAGGTTTGTAAAAAGGGAAAATTGCAGGGGAAGGTACAAGCTTTTGAATGGTAGGAGCAGATTTTTGAAAAAAAAAAATTCTGTTCCCCGCGCACCTTGTCAAACTTGAGCAAATTTTTTGATTTTATGTTTTGTTTTGTTTAGCAACAAATACCTTTATTAAAGAAAGACGATGATTTTTTTCATAATCAGATTATTAAAATTAAAGGTTGACGCTACAAAATGCCTTTTTAAAGTTTTTTCCGATTATTTTTCACTGAGTTACAGCCGTTTGAAAAAAGGCTATTTTTCGTAGAAAACAAAGTGATCCTCTAATTGTTGCACTGTGTGTGTGTGTGTGTGTGTGTGTGTGTGTGTGTGTGTGTGTGTGTGTGTTTTCTAGAGGGGGGAAATGCGTTACGCACCGTAGGTGTTGTGTGGCGCGCACCCGTGTATCGGACTCTGCACTAGGTGCCCTACCGACTAAAACCCTAAACCTCTTTCGTCCTTGGCCATGATTTCCTCCGCGGAACCGCCGTTAGGCACTATTTCGCGAAGGTGGTCTCGTCCGAGGCTTTTCCTCGGACGTTTCATCTACCCTTCATGGTTCTGTTCTTCTCTGCTTATCTTCTCGCCGCAGTTTCTTTAGGGCCTCTGCTGCGAACATGCTCACCGCCTTCCAGCCTGCTTCTTGGGCCAGCATTCCGTCCACTACATTTTCCGGCGTAATCTCTTTGCCTATTACCTCTTCCATCTCAGCGCGGGGCGCGTCGAAGCGCGGGCATTGGCAGAGAATGTGTTCTGCGTCCTCTACTATTCCTTTGCAGGTTGGGCACTCCGGCGACTCGTCAAGTTTGTACTTGTGCAGGTACGCTCGGAAGCATCCATGCCCCGATAGGATTTGCGTCAGGTAATAGTTCACCTCGCCTTGATTGCGATTCACCCACCTATCGACCTGGGGAATGAGCCGGTTAGTCCATCGTCCTTTCGATGATGTATCCCAGCTAGTCTGCCAGCGCTCCATGCTAAACCGTCGTTCTTCCGCTTGCAGCTCGCGCGCGGCTAGAGGCGTTGTCTTCTTCCTCATATACAGCGATCGTCGTTCTTTCGCAAGTATTTCGATGGGTACCATTGCTGCAATGACACATGCTGCGTCTTCCGATACAGTGCGGTATGCGCATGCTACCCTTAACGCGCTACGGCGGCAGACTGCCGATGCCTTCTTCCTGTACGCTTTGATTCTCAATGCGTCCGCCCAGATAGCCATACCATACGTCAGGACTGATGTGCTCACTGACGATAAGAGTGTTCTTCTCATTTGCCTGGGGCCACCGACATTCGGCATTAGCCGTGAGAGGCTTGCTCCACATGATGGTGGAAGTTTAGTCGCGCATAGATCCCCACACCTAGGTACCGGAAGTACGGTTGTGATACGATGTCGTGTTCGCCTACGGTGAGTGTCATGGTCTCAGTTACTTTCCTACTAGTGATGAGGACGGCCTCTGTCTTGTGTTCCGCTAGTTCAAGACCAACTGAACCCATCCATTGTTTGATTATCGCAAGGGTCTCATCAAAGATCCTGTTGATCTCCTCGAGGTACTTGGCCTCAATGACCACCGCAACGTCGTCTGCAAAGGCCACTAGCTTTGCCTCATCGGGCGGTGCAAGTTTCAGCAATCCATCGTACATAATGTTCCATAATAAGGGGCCCAGTACGGAGCCTTGGGGGACTCCTCCTGTGACTTTATACTCTTGGGGACCGTCCTCCGTATCGTATTTGAGGAATCGGTTGCTGAGATAGTTCATCAGAATTCTTTTCAGGTACTGCGGCACGTTCAGCTTGTTTAGAGCATCCCAGATGCAGTCCCATCTTGCCGAGTTAAAGGCATTTTTTATGTCGAGGGTGGCCACCAGGCAATACTTTTTGCCCCCTCTTTTCCAGCGTGATCCGGAAATAGCACCTTTAGCGGTTTCCACAACTGTATTTATCGCATCGAGCGTTGAGCGAGCCTTCCGAAATCCGAACTGGTTGTTCGCGAGGGAGTCCCCAACAGCATTCTCCAGTCTATTGTATATAATTCGCTCGAGAATTTTTCCGGCTGTGTCCAGCATGCAGATTGGAGGGTACGAAGAGGGTTCTTCTGGATGCTTTTTCCCTTTGGGCAGCAGCACCAGCCTCTGCCGTTTCCATGGGTCCGGGAAGACTCCTTCCTGGAGGCATGTGTCATACATAGTCCTGAACATCTCTTGAGCACCATTAATGGCTGCCTTGATGGCTGTGTTGGGAATACCATCCATTCCCGGTGCCTTATTTGGTCCCACTTTGCCGCAGGCCTTCACAAGTTCCTCCACTGTGACAGGGGGACCTCATCCACCCTCCGCTCAATATGGTACTCTTACTCCGGCTGTCGCGGGAATAGAGCCGTTACGATTTTCCGTAGTAGTTCGGGACAGGACGGTGTTGGCAACGTCTGTGCTTTGAGCCGCGTCATGACCACCCTGTACGGTCTACCCCATGGATTACCTTCAACCTCACCGAGCAGTTCAGTCCAACACTGTCTTTTGCTGCTCTTGATGGCTTGATTCAGCTTAGTACGTGCTTCTTTGTGCTTCTCTTCCAATACTTGGAACGTTGCTTTTTGTCGGGCTCGTTGAGCTAATCTTCTCGCCTTGTTACACTTCGCTCGTAGCCTGGCTATGGTGTCATTCTACCAATACACCGGTGCATGGACGTTCGTGTCTCGCTTCCTCGGCATCGTGGCGTCGCATGCGTTGACGACTCTTCCCATAACCGTTTTCATCTTACTGGTAGCATCCCCGTGGGTGACAACTTCCTTGTGCAGGGCTAACCGGAAGAGGTTCTCCTCGAACATGCTCACTTTCCAGCCAATGGCGTTCATTCTTTTCGGCAGTTGCCCGCTCCGCTTTTGGAGGTGGGCTTCCCACGTGATTGCCTGATGGTCACTGAGCGTGTACAGGCCGGTCACTTTCCAGCTGTCATTATCTCTCGCGAGGCAGTTGCTGACAAACGTCAGGTCTACAATTGAGCTCGCATTGCCCCTGCAGAAGGTGGGCGAGTTGCCGCTATTGAGTAGGACTAGGTCTAGTGATGCTATAGCCTCGAGTAGGGCTTGCCCTTTCTTGTCTGTCCTTTTGCTCCCCCATTCCACTGCCCAAGCATTAAAATCCCCGGCGATTGCGACGGGGTTACGACCGCGGATGTCTCTGCACAGTTTGTCTTGAAATTCTTCGAATTCGCCAGGAGTCATGCTCGGCGGGGCATAGCAACTGTAGAATTGGATGCCTCCTAGCTTTATCCTCACGAAACCTACCTCTGTCCTTTTAATAAACTCCTGGATGGGCCGTTTGTTGCACGACCAGACTACAGCCTTGCCTGTCGTATCTGCCTGCCAGGCTTGGACGTCCAGTTGCCTGTACAGTTCGGAGAGTATTGCTACGTCCGGTTGCAGTTCTCGCAATGTCTGCATCAGTAGGTCCTGCGCAGCCTCGCAATGGTTCAGGTTGAGTTGCAGGACTCTCATCTGCGTTTTTGGACCAGTGCCTCATGTGCAAGCACATAGATTTGGCACCTGCTGCTTCCAGCCACATGCCCACAGGCTACGTTGCCCTTCTCCTCGCAGAGCACGCAGTGCGCTTCCGCCGTACACTTGTTGATTTTGTGCCCTACGCCACCACATTTGATGCAGTTTTCAGTCCTATCGTTCTTGCTTTTACAGTTGCGTGACGTGTGCCCGTACTGCCAGCACTTGAAGCACTTCATTGGCCGTAACTGTTCTCGGACCCGGCACACAACCCAACCAATACGTATTTTGGCAGCGCTGATTGCCTTCTTCGCGGCATCCACCGCGAGTCTCACGACCGCAGTTTGCGTGTCTCCGAACGCCTTGCGGATTGACATGATCGCAGCAGGAGATGAACATCGAGATAAGAGACATCGACGAAATAGCCACCAAAGAGGAGATCTGCGAAGCGCTCACAGAACAGCTCTGCGTCGGAGGACAGATAGCAATCTGTCCTCCGACGCAGAGCTGTTCTGTGAGCGCTTCGCAGATCTCCTCTTTGGTGGCTATTTCGTCGATGTCTCTTATCTCGATGTTCATCTCGTGCACTCTACTGTTCACAGTGGCCTCTTCGCCGAGCGCATTTTCGATTTTTGAGCGTAGGTGAGCCGTCTCTTCGGTGCTCACTTCACCAAAGATAAGAATAAGATCGCCTGCTGCTGTTCTGCGTATCTTATTGACGCTTTTGCCGGCCTCTCCCAATGAGGGGTCTTTCTTGACTTTGCTCAGGATTTCGGCGTAGGTCAGCTCTCCCTTCTTTTTAATTATCAGCGCATTCGGTAGCGTCGGGGTGCCCCCCGACTTGCGAGGTTTCCTGGCACGTACGGTCTGCCACTCTTGGTTCTCGTTGCTCGTTCCCGAGCCCTGCTTCGTTTGTGTGGGAGGAGGGTGTGCTAGTTCTTTCCTTCTCTTTATCACTTTTACCTCTCTTGACGGCGGAGTACGCTTCTTTCTCGCGTCACTGCTGTGCGCGTTTCGTGCCGGTGTACGCATGCTTCCGTCTTGCGTGTTTTCGTCCTGTGGCGTACCTGCTGTCGGTGAGGTCTGGGTTGACGTTGCACTGACTTTCGGTAACGTTATTGTTCTCTGTCGCACAGGAGTGATCGCTCCCTCAGTTCTCCGTACGATGTTGTAGGAGCCGCTTATAGCGCTGGCCAGCCTTCGTATATCACCGTGCACGTTGTTCTTGCTCTTGATGAATTCGAGCAGCTCGGTGATCTGCCCTCCCAGCCTGTCGAAGGCCATCGCCTTTCTGCTTTCCTCAGCTTGGTCTCGAGTCTCTCTTGGTGCATTAGATGTTACAGTGGCCAAGTGAGGCACCTCTGCGGTATTGCGGTCGTTTGATGACGACGTCTCGGGGCCCGCTTGCCCACCCCCGCCAGACGCCGGTACTGGGGTTCCGTGCCCCTGCACCCTAATCGATATATCCTTCGATTTACTTCCCATGTTGATTTGTTGTCGGGGTTTCTTCCCCGTGTCTGTTTGGTCCATGGGAGGTATTTCCATCGCCTCCTGCCCTGTATATCTATATGGACATCTCCATATCCACATCCACATACAGATAGATGTCTCTATATGTATATAGATATTTCTACATCCATGTCCATATTTATATAGGCGGGCCTCCCCCTATCCGCCGCCTGGGGACGCGCCACGTAGGGGTTTCAGACTCCCCCTGTGGTGTGTGTGTGTGTGTGTGTGTGTGCGTGTGTGCGTGGGTGTGTGCGTGCGTGCGTGCGTGCGTCCGTGCGTGCGTGCGTGTGTGTGCGTGCGTGTGTGTGTGTGTGTGGGTGGGTGGGTGTGTGTGTGTGTGTGTGTGTGTGTGGGTGGGTGTGGGTGTGCGTGCGTGCGCGCGCGTGTGTGTGTGTGTGTGTGTGTGTGTGCGCGCGCGCGCGTGTGTGCGTGTGTGTGTGTGTGTGTGTGTGTGTGTGTGAAAGTGATTGAACAAGGTTCTAACAACACACAGACCCGTCGTGAGAGTATACTACTTTAAATGACTTAATTCGTTGTTTTCAAAATGCCCACATGAGAATTTGAAGACCAAATCCAGTCTTACATACAGGTTTGGAAAATCCGGCGTTTTCGAGTGGTGGGAAGTGTAACCGTAGTAAGGGAAACACTTAATTCCTCATCTATCCACTGGAAGCGCTGCCGCGTAGGGGTCTTGTAGATATAGATATACAGCAATAGATAACCTTCTCACAGTCTCTGCATCATGTTACCATGTTCCGTCGTACAGAGTGCCGAAAGAAAGCTAACGATCTATTGCATTCGGAAAACGCCCAGAGCGTGGATCGTATCGAACTGTTGGAAAAGTTTTAAGAACGATACTAAAAGGTATTTAGCATTTAAAGTTCCGCAGGACGAAGAGTTGCGTCAAAAATGGGAAACTGCAAAAACAATTAATTGTAAAAAACGAACTCGCTTAACTGACGAAACCATCAAAACGGTGCCTTTTAAACATACTTGATGCGTTTATTTCTTTTTTAAACATGAATCTTCCATTATATTTATTTTCAGGTTCTCATTAAAATGATAAAGAAAGCAGGAATAAAAATCAAAGTTGTACAAACGAGAAATGCAATATACTGAGAAAAAAATAGATTGTTGATTTTAAAAAAATTTGGGCTGTGTAAATTTTGCTCATACCTACCCCATCTACTCCAATGGCGAAAGACCTAATTGAAAAATAACAGAAGCTCGAACGTACGAGAAATGCGTGAAATAATAATTGTCAATCTTAGAAACATTAGTAACAAACTGAATCATTTTCCATTCACATCGTTCTTAAAAATATCGTCTATTCCGAAAAATCTGCTCAATTGCACAGCGCTTTAGGTATCAGCGCTTCAGGTGGCAGAAGCGAGAACTCCCCCTTTTCTCGTCATATCCGTCTTACATACAGGTCTGACAACGGCGGTAGTGGGGGTAGGCACCCGTAACGGTTCTGTTTTTTATTCCGATTTCTGCCGCTTGGTGCGTGACGGCAAGGGGAAGTAGTGGTGCGACGAAGAGAGAAATAGCTCTTCTCAGGGGGCTGACACTGGTAGATAAATGCTGTTCGCAAAATGTCCTTGCCGCACTGTGGCGCTAGTAGTCGTGTGACAGGCATGCATATATATGTATGTTGCGCCGGTGTTTCGAATATCTTACATGAATAAAAATCTATCCATACATTTGGAATGATTTTCCGTTCTAGTGATTTTCCATTTGAACACAATAAATAACGTCGCCATAACGATATCAGGCGAAAGCCACGAAAGTATCGAATCGTTCAGCTGATCGGAGTATTTAGAGCGGAAGGCTGTCACACAACAGCCAACGCTGGGCAGTGGCCATTTCAAGAACTAAAAAGCCGGGACAAAACACGTTTTCGTTTATCGTATGGGAATAGTCGGCCAGTGTCAGGGGGCTTGCTCTTCTGTCCTTTTCCCTCCTGAACGCAACGCATGCGCCGTTTGCCCTAACTTAATTTACCGTACTGTCGTGTAAAGTGCATAATATACGAAATCAATAAAAAAATGTGTGGATTAAAAAAAAGATGACTACTTTCATCTAAAAAAAAACTGAAAACTGAATACATTAATTCATACCAGCACATATTACGACCATTGACATCCTCTTTCCCCAATGTGTCACAATACAGTAGAACCTCGATTATCCGAACCAATTGGGACCGAGACTAGTTCGGATAATCAAAAGTTCGGATAATCGAAGCGTGGGTTATTTGGGACGGGATCATAAACAACACCTTTTTACATAAAAACAGTACATACATATATGTATGTACTGTTTTATACATATATGTATGTACCTTTAGGGTACATACAAAAAACCCACGTTTCGATTATCCGAACTTTTTATCCGAACGATTTTATAATAAAAATAATTAAAAAGACATTCGACTTTTGGGTTTTTTGGGACGAGATCATAAACAACAACTTTTTACATAAAAACAGTACAGTATATGTCAAATTTGAATATATATGTATTGTAACGGGTAACCCCTAATTACATTAAATTTATTGGATTCGGGACTCGATTAGGGAGTAAATTAGTAAAGACCTTTTTCGCATAAAATAATCGTAGGTTTATTGAGGAATCTCTTCTTGTACATTCGTTGTGAACCAACCTTTACGTTTAAAATTCGTCGTTAGTTGCTTTCCTTGCCCGATATTTTGCCTATTTGTGTGTGTGTGTGTATGTGTAGAGTCTCGCTCGACTCACGCTGCGTCAGATGATTGACCGTGTGTGTGTGTGTGTGTGTGTGTGGATGTGTTTGTGTCGATCGCAGCTATTGTGTGTGTTTGTGTGGGTGTATTTGCTCGCAGTCGATATTGTGTATTTGTGTGTTTGTGTCGGTGTGTTTGTGTCGCTCGCAGCTATTGTATGTGTGTGTTTGTGTGTGTTTGTTTCGCTCGCTAATATTGTATGTGTGTGTGTTTGTGTGTGTGTCGCTCTTCGGGTGAGCCGCCGTATTTAACTGTGCATTTGTGTTGATGTGTACTGCTATATTTGTTTCGCTCGCGGATCTGTCATTTTCGACAGCTCGGCCTTTCGCGGCCACTGCCCATGTGTTATTCGTTTCTCTCTCTCTATCTCTCGGGGCGAGCCTACTGTTGTCTCTCTCTACTTCTTGCGTTGCTTCGACGTCTCTGACTCTCGTCAGCTGGATTTGTTTTATATCTTCGCGACTTTAAATTTCTCTACTCCTTTTTATCTCTTTGCTTTTTATTGTTTTCTGAGACTTTCGTTTTCATTTCTCTCTTAATCGCAGCATTTTCATTAATCCGGCGCATTCACATCTCCCTTTCGCTACTTGCGTTAATTGGCACGTTCCTTAGTCGGGTATCCGTTAGGACTCCCTTTCGCTACTTGCGCCGAATCACACGTTCCTTAATCGGGATTATTGAACGCTGCCTTGTCACTACTAATGCCGCAATGAGCAGTGAAATGTCAACTAATATGTCTCTTTTATTTCGCTCCTCTTTCCTTCCTCTTTCCCCTGACGCTTTCCTTACTCCGATATCTTCCTCGCTTTGCAGCTCGTACCGATACCTTCTTTCGCTACTTGCGTCAGGGTTGGAGGTCGAAAACAGAAGACTTTTTACTGGCCCTAGAACGGCTCTTTTATACTGATCTTTTGCCGCGTTTTTGTTCCCCTTCCCAAATGTCTTAGTCGTTCGTCGAATTTTCTCGAATACTTTTCCCCCCACTTGACTCTTTTCGATTTCCAATCTATCCACCGAGAGATCGAGGATCGCACGAAGGCAATGACCGCCCGCAATAACATTGTTGGCCTTCGCGTTTCGGGAGCTCTCGCACCTGAGACGTACCTATACGTCTCATTGTCCCCCAAAATCTTCGAGTCTTTCGCGAGGTTCTTATTAGATTCGCGTAAGCCTCGATGATTTTACTTTATTTCTTCTTATTTACTATTCTGAATATGAATATCTCTCATGTGAACAGGTCTTTTTAGGCCTTGCCGTTTTTCTAAAAAAAAAATTCTCGCAGCATAAAAAAATAGTCTCTTTTTTGTTTCTCAAAAAAAAAAAAAAAAAACACTTTATATATGATTTCGCTCGCATACCACAGTATAAAAAAAACACTTTTAGGCAACGCCTTGCCGTTTTTCTAAAAAAAAATGTATCTAATTATCGTAGCATGCCCAAAAAAATATAATCTCTGGCAACACTTTTTTTTTTTTTTTTTTTTTTTTTTTTTTTTTTTTCTTTTATATCGACGACATTGACGCGTCATCGTTGCTCTCTTCATCGCTGTCTCCGGAAACCCCTCGTTGGTATTCATCATCGTATGATCCTTCGCTTTCGTCCAGGTTTTGCGACTCTTCTGAGTCGCTGTTATCGCCTCCGTCGTTGGCCTCCTCTCGTTCTTGCCCCCTTGCCTCTGGTTGATGAATAGTTGCCTTTGTTGGTGGTCCGCGGTACTTTCTGGCGTACCACTGATGCACCGCGGGGTCACCGATTACTTCCCCTTCGTGCATGCATGGGAATTCCCTGGTCCTTTCTGCCGGTTCTGCCCATCCCTTTTCCACTAGTATTTGGGCCAGTGTCTTCCCGCTGGCATGGGTCAGATTTACCCACAGTCCCCCTCGTTGTGGGTCGATCTCCTCGATGATCATTTTCCATGTCTTCTGGTCAAAGAGTTCGGTGATTGCCCTCTCGTCCTCCTCTCCCAGTTCCGATGCTGTTATATGAACGCCTCGAAGCGAGCATGCCAATGCTTGGAACGGTACATGTCGCAGGCCTTGTGTGGTGGTGTAGCACTGATCCTGGTGCACTTTCGTGCTTGTTCCCCAGTCCCCCAACCACACCTCATACTTCCCGTCTCCTCTTCTTTTGACCACAGTAGCCCGACTCAAGTCGTCCGCCTGCCGGATTAATATGCTCGCTCCCTCGTACATCTCTTCTTCCAGGACTTTGTGAACTTCCGGGTTACCTCTCTCCGTTGTTTCGATTTTTTTTACCATTTTAGCCCCCGCTTTTGTGTGGACGTAAAATGTGGTTGCGTCATATAGCGCAATTATTCGCACTCCTTCATTTTCACGTGGTAAGTGTCTGACGGGAAAGTTAACGTATGGATGGTACATTTTGTCTCCTGTCTAATTGCGGACTGATTCGGCTTATTCCATGGTCTCGTTCTCATTTAGGTCTTTTCTCCTCCCCTTTCTTCTTTCCACAGGTATGTAGATGTATATATATATATTTTTTTTTATATACCGAGCGATTTGCCTGGATACCAGCCGATGATGTTTATGTCCGTCACCTCGAAGAACCTTTCAGTTTCGATTTTGTGTTCCTCTTCTTTTTCTTTCTTTACCGCGCTCCGTCTTCTATATCGTTTGATGTATTTCTTCCATTTTCCTTTCCTCGATTTTATTTTCGGTGTGTCTACTCGTATAAGTTGCCATCGGATTTGGCCCTCGACTTTTACTTCTTGTTTTTCTTCTGGATTTATTGTGACTCTTTTCATTTTGTCGACTCCCGAACATTTCGCACCTCGCTTTTATTCTCTTCTCCCCTCCTAATTAGTTCGGCGTCTTTGCTGAACTTGGGTCGTTCTTGTTTGTTATTTGTGCTTGTTTCCTTTTATGCTCCTCCTCCTTAAGTTCGTTCCCTCCTTGTAAATATCTTTTCAACAGACTCGCATGAAATTTCCCTCGATCTTTCTTTGTTGCTGGATCTACCAGTAAGTATGTTGCTATCCCTACACACTTTTTGATTTTGTAGGGTCCTTCGTAGAGGGGGAGGAATTTTGCTGTGATATGTTTTGCTGGCTCTGAAACGTTTAACGCCCGGGCCAACACGAGCTCTCCTTCGCGAAATTGCGATAGTTTGTGGGTTTGGTTGAATCTTTCTCCTCGAGCCCATCCTTTTTTTTTATCCGTTCCTTTACTAGTTTTATTTTTTCTTCATGCGTCATTTCCTTGTTTCCCTTGTTTTCTCTCAGTCCGAGGATTAATTCCCTCCATACACGGTATGGTTTTTTTTCTTGATGTAATTCTTGTGGCGTAAATTCGGTTGTTTCATGGTGCGTTTGGTTTATGCACTCTTGTACTATTGGAACCCATTTAAACCATCCTGAGTGATTGTCTGTGAGAAACGTCCGAAAAAATCGGCCCAATTCTCTATTGACTCTTTCGACGATATTGCCTTGTGGGTGTCTAATTGATGAGAATATAGCTTGTATTTTTTCTATCTTTAGTTTATCCAACCATTTCTTCGAGGTGAATTGAGTGCCGTGGTCGAATTGAATTCTCTGTGGTTTTCCGTGTTTGGGAATATAGTCCCCAAATATTTTCCGTATGGTTGTTGCCGCATCTGCCTTTCTTAAGGGGTAGAGAACCACATATTTGGTAAATGCGTCTATGGTTACTAATATGTGTTTCGTACCGGCCACTGATGTTGGTAGAGGTCCATAAAAATCGATGG